>JAQFZC010000729.1:0-41948 GCA_034695205.1 Dicyrtoma fusca | reverse complement strand
GGCTCCGCATGTAAATGAATAGGTTTTCTCGTTTTGTGGACTTGCGCCACAATGCAACTAAGAGACGGCTGGACATAGGTCACAATGCTTTTAAGCCAGCATTGGACTTACGCCACAATGCACCTTCACCGACGATATGTACATACCCACGGATATGTATTAAGAAGATATATGTTCACACGCACAGGGATACGTACTGTTTTTCGCCTTGAACAATTTGATAGATGTACCTTGTCCAAATTTTCCCAAGACAAAATATTTACCACATATTGAAAGGATGAAGCATCTTCCAAGAGATCGTGACAGTTTATATCTTCCTCCACATCCACTTCAAAGCTCAAATCCGATTTTTTTTATAGACAAACCAAAAAGCCAAAATCCAATGCTGTATAATGTATAAGGTCTATTTTTGAAAAAAAAACATATATTTTAAACAACAAGTCATGTCTTATCTCTATCTCCATTCCCATGTGTTTGAGCAAAAGTTCAAAAGCTCAAGTTCCATGTTGTGTTCCTGTAGTTTCCCGGAGTGCATGTACGATCAAAGTTATAAAGGTGCCTAGGCATGCACATACCTATGCACGGAGAGCGGAGCAGTGACTGTGCACGAGACTGAGAGGAGTGTCAAACGTGAGTCCTTTGATGGAGCGACATCCAGGAAATCACATGGAATGAAATCGGACGAAGAGAGTACAGGAAAAGTCGACTTTACTTCAATTCCAGTCATCACCATCAATATCAGCTGCTATTGCTCTGTTTTTTCGCCGTAAAAGTGTTCGTGATCTGATGATGAGACATCTCCCTGGATCATTTCTTTCTCTCCTGCCCTGGCCTGTCTGTGTGAGTGGAGTGAGTGCCGGGAGTGAGTGGATCGTAAGATCGTACGCTATGCTCAGCCGAGCATCCATCCATTTATGCGTTTGTGTGTCCACATATAAAATTCACTGGATGCTCCCAGAAGCAGGTTCTGCTAGGAGCAATTTCGCTAGTGACTAAGAAGACTTTAAGTCCATCCGTTTAAAATCTTGAATTCTCACGATCACCACGACGATCATCACTAAAGAAAGATGCCCACAATATCAGAGCTCGACCCGAAAAAGACACGAAGGAAAGTTTACGCCAAAGCAGACTTTTTTGGAAGACAGCCAAAACCGATAAATCCGATCAAGATGAGTACTGACTGAGCAACCAGCACAGCAGAGGAGAGATGCATCTGAAGCCAGTAGAACTTCTACAATTCTTACCAACATCAGCCTACACACACACACCGGCATAAGGCAAATGCTGATGCTTATACGTACATATACGTACATTGAGGCTGCTGCTCACTTTGGAAACCCGGGAACAAATGAAATAAATGTGTACACACTTACAGAGTCATCGTACATAATACATCGCTTGCACTAGTATGAGCTCCTTCTACTCCTTTGTATTCCGAGTAGACACAAGTAATAGTTGTAGCCGCTCTATTGCTTTCAAAGTCCATCTTCATCCTCCCCTAAGTTCGCATCATGGCACAATAGCCATCGCCATAGTCAAAATGACACAAACACTCACTGGTCTACTCAAAAACACGTCCTCTCATACAAAAATAAATCTCCCTTTTACATCCATAATCTATCAGAGTCCTTCTCCCAAATGCTCCATATCTTTTACAGCCAATCATCCCATTCAGCTTTGCTTAATTTTTCATTCCTTTGAACAGAAAATCCAGTTAATTTACCTGCGCATCCATAATAATTACAACCGGTAATCATACAGGTACCAGTATTCGTGCATTAGCTAAACATCTTTTACAATATTCAATTCGATTATAACCCACCAAAAGTTTTCTACCTCCTCCGTTAAGATTAAAATAAAACACTCGGACCACCAACATTACCAAGAATTTCAGATAAATAAAGGCTTCTTACTCATATTAAGCCTTATTCGAATTTTCTACTAGGACAGATCATTTCAAAGCTAGGTTGCGATCACCAAGGAAATTGTGAAAATTATAGAGTAATCGGAACGGATGCACAGCGAATGATATATACAGTAGAGAGAGAGCATCCATAAATTATAAAGGAATGGAACGGAACGAAAAAACAAACAAACAAACATCTTCACACTGTTCAAACCTAATAATTTTTTGATCCGAATTATAAATTTAGCTCTTCCACACTACTTTCTTCTTTCATGCAGGGAACTGCTATGCATTTGAATGGAAAATGGGGGTGAAAGTAAAATAGCATGATTTTCCAGTGTTTGTTTGAGAGGAAGTCAGAAGCAGAAAATGGGAGTTTTTTTTCTTTTCTTATACATGATTTATGCTCATGCTAAAAGCATGTGGAAAGGAAATCTGAAAATCCTCATCTGCATCCGCTGGTTTGGTTTGCTATGGTATAATGGTAACACGTCCAACTAGACTTTAGCTCAGCATGAGCCGAGATTCTTTCTTTTCTATATAGGTACCTATGTACATTAATATGTATACATGCAAGCGAGGATGTCTCTCAATTTCATCCAAGTGGGTGCAGGGCGTCATTCTGTCAAGATCATAAGCTGTCTCCACAGAATTCCAGAATTTACTTAAGTATATTACAACTTTTACTTCCAACTTGAACCATTTGTAATCTAACGACAAGGTACAAGTATCACTTATAGATCCGTATGTAGGTGGGGCTGTACTCTTGCTCAGTTACGACGTGGGTTCCATGGTTGGCAGGGCGACGTACCTACATGTCGTCATACAAATGAAAACGAAGAAATGACATCGTCTTGGAATGAAAGTCGACAGCGACGAAAGTTGAGATGTTCGACAGGAAGACTAATGATTTTTGACGTTTTAATCTTCAACTTCCTTCGTTGTCCAAGTGACACAGACTTTCTCTTCTTCATCCACATTCTCTCCATCGCTCTTCCACTCCGGTCTGCGTCTATACTTCCCATCTAGAATCTACATCTATATTTTTCTACAGCGGTTACTCCTGTCCAGACTGCCTCTGCCTTTCCTTCCTTTCCCTCCAACGCAATTTTCATGTCAAAGCGAAAGCAAATGCTAAAGCCAACGCCAGGCTCTCCTCCTTTTCTTTCTCAACAACTCTTCCAGTACCAGCACTACGTACTACTTATGTACGGAGGCACTTCAAGACTTGCCTGTATTTTCATCCCACGATCTGCCTGCTGGCAGTGAGGACGTAAGTTCCCATCACCAGCCCGCTGTCTTCGATTTGGTCGCATCTGCTCCACTTTTTTCCTCTTTTCCCTCCTACTCTCACTCTCCCAAAGAACCACATACATTACTCTGCTCTGGTCTGACGAGAGCTACATAAGGAAAGTGGAATCCATTACTTTACCTTCATCTTTCGATCTTTTCACGATCCAAGGTAGTAGCAGCCTAATACCTCCAACTACGTGCAACTCTACAAGACACAAACCATTTTCATTCGCGATCGAATTCTATTCCATGTCACTTGTGGTCGGACTCCATTCACTGGACAAGTTCCTTTTTTTTTATCTCGGAGTCTCTCCCGTACAGTCAAAAGACACTACAATTTGCCAACGTAAGAGGTTTGTGTGAAAATCAAGGGATAAACATACAACGGAGTATACCAGTCCATGTCAGGGCAGTACACAACACTTAATTCGAGGATGCACAGAGTGCAAGAACCTTGTAAACTTTACGTGGGTATGCATGTAGTTACCTTCCGTTGTATACCAAGGCACATGCATAGGCCCACTTCCTGTGCTTCAGTACTGTGAATTAGAGCTGTGGGTCCCAGGCAAACCTTTTTCTATTTTTTTTTCTCTCACAAACAGTGAGTCACATCTCTGGAAAACCTAATAAATTCGGAAGCTCGCCAATTTTCACTCAGCATCGTCACCCCCAAGGGTTCGGGATAGGAAAAGCATACCACATTTCTTTCCTCACTTCGTCTTTTTATCAAAGTAAACCATGAGAAATTCCCTCTTTGGAGGATGCAGGCAAGAAACACGAGAGGCAGCTTTCCATCTCCCAATCTCACCATGTGCATCACGGTCGTCGTCGTCGTCACCGCCATCGTCCTCTATCTTTTAAGTCTATGAGAGTTCATAGTTTTTGAGGAAGCGATTGCATAAAGTCCCCACGCGTACCTACATACTGCCTAGTGTGGTCGAGTATATATTCAAACTCTAACAGATCCACACACAACATTAAAGATTGTTTAGCACACAACCAGCAGGGGAACTCATCACCATCTTACAGTTTTCTATAAGTTCCCTCCTAGATGTAGTACATCCTCTACACAAAATGAAAATAGGTATGTATACAAAGGATTTTATCTTGTTTTTAGCTACAAGCTTTCAACCCATGTAAGGATAAACCCAAATAGAACCTACCAATGTTCATATGGGCGTACCTATGTGCGTTTTTCAAAAAAAAATCCTGATTCTCCTCTGACACCCTCATCTGGTGATCTCATATTACCATTTCCTATTCATTCTCTTCCAATTCACAAGCCATCCTTTTGATCTGAATTCCGGATCCGATTCCAAAAGATTCAATCCAATCAGCATTTCTCAACACACTCCTCGCCCATGTCTCGGGCTCATCTCTCTTGAAAGTATCAGCAAGAGGGCCAAAAATATTCAGACAAAGCCGAAGCATAGGTAGGTAAGTACACGGCTTTCCCATATAGACATGTTGGAGTAAATTAAAGCCTTTTGGTTGTAATGGGATGCCGTTGGCAGGGGCACGGTGACAGGGCGGACTGATCCAGCAGATACAGTGAAGCGCCAGCATCAGTGCTTATACACAGAAAAGAAGCATAAATGGAAGGTCCGCGTTGATGAAGGGAATATGTGGCGTCTGTAGTATTTCCTACGTTGAAACCTACGAAAGCAACGGCTTGCCTATGTGTGCAGAAAAATAGATATAGCGTTTAAGAGAAAGGTGGTCTTCTTTAACCTAGGTGCGTAGGTATTAGAGGACATGTACCTACCTGCTTGTATATACTAACGTAACGAAAGAGCAAGTCAAGGGAATATAAGGGAGATGCATTCCATTTGAGCAATGCCCCTCTGAGCTCACCTAGGACATATAAAGAATGAATTTATCCCTTCAAAACTCTTAGTTCATGAGTAGCCGAGTTAACAAATGTCCAGAGTAAATTACAATCTGACGGAATTAATCACCCAGCGTACCAGATTGACTTCATGGGTCTCGATTGGATTGAATACCTCTTGCCCTCCAAATCTCATTCTCCCGCTCCGGATATCTAGAATCTAGATGCCCACACAATCATCCCAGACTCCAGACTGGACTTTTACGTAATACATTGGAAGAGAGGGACATAACTGTTATGTTATAACTCATGTTTAGAGTTCCATTGGTTTGATTGGACTTTCCTCCTTCTCTCTCTCTCCTTTCTCTTTCACTACATTTCCTAATAGATGCCCGTGTCCATCATTGGATTGCATAGATTGGTTGGTTGGCTGGGTAGTTGATCTCCCCCTCTTCATTCATACGTAGGAGCAGAAAGAGCACCACCAAATCTCCGGCAGTTTGCACTACCCCGACTACTAACTTATACATACGTTCCTCGTATGTATAAGTTACTTTTTATAAATTCCCAAATTTACACGATCCCATCTAATATATTTCTTGGGTAATGCGGTTCTCTTCGCCTTTATAGTCAAAAGACCAACAAACACAAATCTCATTGGATGTAAACTTCATGAACCGTGAAAATCACCCTTCCAACAGTATGCACATGGAGTCATATAAATGTAATTCAATGGAATGTAATCCTATGCAATGCGATGTAGGTTAGGGTCTTAGAACTCTCTCCTCTACGTCTGTAACGCATGCATACCAACTTCCACCCGACCCGATGAAATGTCCTAGCCATACACAAATAGAGCTATAAATATAGCGAGCTATGCATATTCAAAGTTGCACAAGCATAGAGACGAGAAAACAGTTAAACAAGAAAACCCGAATACGTTCATTCAACGAATCTTTCCTGGATTCCTCCAGCCGACAGAAAAGACAACTAAACTTGGAAGGTTATTCATGTATAATACATTAGTACCTAGGTTCAATAAGTGAGGAAATTGGAGTACAGCTATCGTCATTTCAAACATTTCACAAGACAAGACAGAGCAAGTAAAAAAGAAAAACCCAAGACACGGCAGGATAATGTACACAAAACAACTTTGACTTGGACCAAGTTTCTAGACCAATATATTTTTCATTTAACCGTCTGACATTTAGCCTCCGCATACACACACACACACACACACACACACACACAGAGTGAGGATGACTTGAAGGCTTGATTCCATCTTGGGAATTGGCATCTGGACCTTGGATTATTGTAGGATTTCTATTCAAGAGGATCAATTCTTCTCAACTCGTCAACTCCAAGTCCTTTGCCTTCCTAGCCCCTACAGTTCGGTGTGGAAGGTACCTACTACTTGTTTTGCCTTCCCGTCCTTCGTAGCACACTGGAGCCTCTTCGTCTCCTCCTCCGCCTCATCCTTATTTTTCTTCCCCTCATGACGGAGTAGCAGAGGACTCTGGCAGTCGGACGTGACTTATCAATTCCACATATAGTCCCGGTCCCGAGCAACTTTCTATAAATCCTTTGCTCCCTTTGCGTAAATTTTCAAGCTGAATAGTGGAATCCACTCGTGCCACCTTCGTGCTTCCGCCGCGCCGACTATTCTCCTTTTCTTAACATGTGCTCTGTTCTCAGATAATGTTTATTTCTCCTCACGTCCATGGTCAATCAAAATTTCCTACACTATACTCCTCCTCTCTTGTCGCCATTAAATTAACACATAAAAATACAAAAGTACACCTGCAGTACACCGAGTAATGAGGTAGTACAGCTACGTCTACTGCGAATTTATATTTAATCAGCAACATTACACTAAAAATTAAACGCGTCTTGCATTTAACTTTCAACTTAATTAAACTCTAGCAAGCAGCTCCCCGCCTATACTGTGGAGAGACACCGTTTACTTTTGTTGCCCATACTTAATTGAGCGCTTATGACTGTAGAGTACAGTTACCAGGAAGCCTAACACGTGGATTTCTAGGCTGTTAATGTAAGCCATAGAGGTACTTCGTAAAACCCTAATTGTAATTTTAAATTTTTTACTGCACACGCACACATGAATTGCCCACCGACGTGCTCATCTTCCATGCGTCGTAGTACGTACATAAAATTGCAAATTCAAATGTGCAGTCAACCTGGGAAGCATTGTCGCTCAATATTACCACCTGACTATTTATACATATTTTTAGCACAACTCCAACCTTTTTAATTTTACATTCGATTCCACAGCATGTTTCCGTCCCGTTATTACACTTTCATTTAGCATAGCCCATTTCACTTCATAAAATTATGATGTAAACTCAGAGTTACAAAGAGTACTTGAGCAGAGTAGAAATCCCCTTAGATGTGTTTTGTCATATTTTATTTACAAAATACGTCAAAAGGGCTTCCCATGAGTTGACTGAGCACTGCTTACAGACGTGTGCCTCATTCTAACAAGCATGTTCAAATAAGCCTAAATAGATAATTTTTGAGATAAGCTAAAAGATAATGGGACGGTAGACCCGCTATGGAAATTACACTAAAGCTAAACAAAATTTCCACGGCAATGATTCAGCTCCACAGAACATCCTACAATACATTACATCTTCCTTCCTCCCGTTTCGCCTTCCCTCTCTAATTTCTTAATAAAAGGATATTTGGAAAAAGCCGGGAAAGAAACGTAAAAGACTAATGAAAGCTAGCATGTCTTACTCGCACACTGCCATTTAGCATTTCCATATAGGAGGAAGTATCTGAACTCGGTAGCAAGCAGCGGACCAGTCAGTCCTTCTTCATACATCAACTGCTTCAGAAATTGAAGGCGGAAAGGCTGGGAAGTCATAGCCATGTAATATACAGGGAACACACAAGATATGTACAAGTATCTCATCGTCAGACCTAACTGCTTATTTGATGGGATTTTTTACGCAGAGAAGGAAATGTATGCATGAAATACCAACACATAAAGCAGATTCCATATTTCTTTTTCGTTTCGCTTACGCTTTATTAGTGCAAGTCACGGCTGTTATACGTACCGCAAGACAAACCAAACCGTGTACGTCTTGTCTTGTCTTCCCTCCCGACTATCTCCTGAGCCTCAACAGACTATAGAATTACGCATACACGGAGAGCAAAGGGAAAAAGGAAATGCAAAAGCGAAGACGGAGATGCAGTCGTCGAATACAGAGAGACTTGAGTGAGATACGGAGAGAGAGAGAGAGTCTGGCCGTGCCTTTGGATGACATGGCATGGCATGGAGTGGCGGTCCGTGGCAACTCCCAGAGTCTCAAACTCACTCAAAATTTTCCAGCAGAAATCCTCTAACTCAGTGAACATGAAGCTTTGACTCTTTTGTCAAAGGAACAGACCCAGAGCTAGTCATACAAGCGGAATAAGCGACACATACACACAACACACCGAGCCACCCAATAGCTCTCACTGTCTGTCTCTACAGTACGTAGAGTCGAGAGAACGAGAACGAAAATTGAACAAGAGACTCCATGTTTTCCACTAGCTCACTCATAAATTTCTAACAATTTCAAATTATAGTCTAAAACCTCCAAACCTTAAGAAGGAGGAACAAAGACAAAAGAAGCTTTCATGAGAAAATATTATTATGCTACAGAAATATATTATACTTTCCCTCGTCTAGCCCTCTCTGTACCTCCACGAACCTTTCTGTCTTCTCGTCTGACTCTGACTTTGGGCTCCTTACATGATTCAAAATGTTGTATATACAGTCTTGAGCAGAGCTCCAGTGCAGATCTCATCTTCCAAAAGCGTTTGACCAATGTAAATACAGCTGGTCCGGATCCCGGATGAATGAGAACAACTCGACTAAAACTCTTGAGAACGGAGTTCAATTTCTCTCTAGTTTATGGTGGGATACGATTCACTTACAAAAACTTTTCAAGTGCGGCGTGCGGCAGGCAGCGCTCCTGGTATAGAAGAGAAAATCGCATGGGGAACGGAGCCCATCATCTTTCTACATTTAAATGTAAATCCCATTTTCATTTTCCAACTTGGTCATAAATAAGGAAAGACATGAGCTTTCAAAAACAGCCCACTCTTGCCCCTAAACCAATCGAACAGTATGCAAACCGCTGCAGAGTCACTCAGCCGGAATCAAAATACATTAGAAACACTCATAAATAGATCACTACGGCTACAAGCCAACTTTCATACATACATACTAATACCATGCAGACGTTGGTTCGTACCTCCGTCCTTGCACAACAGCATTTCCTTCCTCCATTTTAAATATTTTCCACGGAATTCCGCTTAGCCACTTAAATAATAACTACCAGTCACGTTTTCTCTTGTTGGAGCTAAAATCCTTTAAAACACAACTTAAAATAAGCTCAAGGTAACATCACCCTTCCTCCGTACATACGGCATTTTACATTCTATTTTTGACTATGGCGAGCATCTACAATCTACAACAAAAGAATCCGCTCAGCACAGGCAGGCAAACTACGCGCCCCTCTCGTAGATGCATACATACTTATTATACGTCATTCCCATACAAGCAGCACCACCAAGGAATGAAATACGAACATTGGAAACTACACTGAAAACACATAAACTAATTTTTGATGCTCACTTAAGGTCTATAATCCAAATTGCGAGTGCACACGTTTACCTATACATATACCAACCTATTATGATTTTGTGTGGATAAATTCTTAAGCTCAAGTCAGGGCCCTCCTTTATAATGCAATTTCTTTTCTATTCAATTCGGCATTTGGGTTCTAAATAATGATATTTCGTTATTATATCGAAGGAAAATATGATTTGCTTCACTTCCTCGCTCCTGTTTCTCTGACTCCCCGAGCTCCGCGCTATTCATAAGTTATGGAATGGGTATAATATACAAGTTAGAAGGATGAAAGCTAGAACGTAAAAAAGTCAAAGCAGGGACTCCACAGAGCATAACGACACTTGAAAGTATCGTCGATATTATTCAACTTTTACTGCACATCCAACGATCCAACTTACACTGTCGGAGACGCGGAGGAGCACCATGCATAATACATAAGTAGTGCATACATAGACGGCTAGACATGCATAAATATACGTCCAATAAAATTCTGAAACTCTCAAATGTAATTTCAATCTTGGCAGAAAAGGAATGATCGAGGTAGAAGCAATAAGAGGTAACACAGAGACACTCAGAGAAAGAAAGAAAGAAAGGAAGAAAGAGTAGGTTTGTAGGGACTCGGCTGGGGAGAGAGAAAGATGTACGAAGTCGTAGGTATTTCCATTTCCTTCACCTCTCTGACTCCTGCTGATCCAATATTATAACGTCCTTCTCTCTTTTCCTCCTTTCCCCGTCCCACTGTCAGCAAGATAAAAGTAAGAAATCGCTCGTAAAACAAAAACATATGAATCCAACGGGAGAATCGCTCTTTGCATCTGCGTTAGCGTTCGCGCTGCCATTCTTATTCCCCTCCTAATATAGATATTCAGGTCAAGAGTGAAATCAATAATCAAAAATTCAAATCTTAGGAAAGCACACCTGGAGACCTCAATGTGACTGCTCCGACTCGTATAATGAAGGGATAGAAGGTACCTACATACAAAAATACGAGACAATATACCCAACTGAAAGCCCACCGGATTCCATCCTGTCAAAACTCACTTCATTCTACTTCCGTGGTAGCAAATAAAGAAGAACAGAGCTGACATAGATGTACCCAAGTTACACCATAAACTAAATGGACTTGGTAAAAACTCTGCCCTTAAATCAAGAGCTCTATTTGTTCAACGTTCAGTCGTCCAGCCATCCAATATTCTTTGAGTGCAAGCACGTCAAATATGTATCCACCTACATACTTACACCCCGAGAAATATGATGTTGTCACATATATACCTACATATATATATATACATATACCTACGATGACGCATGATGCTGTAGTGGCCCAAAGTGCAAAATACCATACGTGCCTCGGTGTGTTGTGTGAGGATGCCCGGTTGAGATATGTCCCACATAAAGTTATGTGCAGATAGGAAGATATAAGGTGCAAGTCAGAGTGGCCGTGGATTGGCATGATAAAACAGGAGAGTTACGAGGCGCCCAGGTTTCCACCACTTTTATATGATCGATAAATATCAAGGTCAAGAAAACTCTAGCTATTTTATTTTTGTAAAATTTTTACTTTTATACCTACTTTAAAGGTATTCGAGAGAGGAGGGAATGGAATGTTTACTCAAGCAAAATATTCGATTTTATGATCTCCTCACCGCCGGTTCATTTCAGAAATTCCACTTGAGAGAAAAATAAATAAATTCAAGTCTGGAAAAATCAACAATAAAAAGAAATGAAATATCTTCCACGCCGTCAGATCTTCCTCCCTTTACTGGTTCATTCACCAGACGTTTTGTTCTCTGTCATACGTGTAATCAAAACATAATGCAGCAGGATATTTTATGACAAATGAAAATGTTTATTGCTCAAATGCCTCTGTATTTAAAGGCATGGAAAAATGACAACCACGACTTTATGACTAAAGATCTTATCTTATGTCCCAAATAAGGCACACCTAAAGAAGCAGCAGCACCAGCTCATATGACATTATTGGAGCGATAAATTCCCAATAAAATTTTCAGCTCTAGCATTGATATTCATTCTTATGAAATCTAGCACGGAAGACTAGCCAGCATTTTTCTTTTCACCAAAAGTGCACGCACGGAACAAGAAAAGTAATCTCTTCCTTGATAGCTCCACTTATATCGTCTATATGACTTTTCAACACATTTCATTCAGCCACAAAAATTCTTCTATCGCATGCATATTTTTGACAGAAGGAATCTCGAGTACGATGGTGTAAAAGTGAGGCAACCAAAATATCGTCGCAAAGTACAGGATTTCCTATTGACAAAAATATAGATACACTGTTTGGGCATAGTCGGATATTTTGTGTTACACTTACTAACGATCAAACACTAAAACAAATACATATGTGCAAAATACATATAAAAAATCATTTTGTAAATTATTACTAAAAATGTAATTCATTCACTTGTATCTACGGACCCTATTTCAACAAGGAATGAAACATGAAAGCAAAACCACACGAATGTCAGAAAAAGGCTACTAAAACCATACAACCATGTTTCGTATGATTCATCATATAATAAAATAAGGTTAAAATTTGAAAAAAAAAAATAATTGGAACCGCATGTTTAAATTCAACTTACCTAAACGTCCAAAGCTCCGGGAGAGCCGTTTCTTCAGCTTTTGAACTCTTGATAGTCCTTTTTTGGTTTCCCGCATTGTTACAGACACTGAAAGGTACAATCAAAAGTTTTATGTTAAAAGGCTTGTCTAACTTTCGGAATGTCAGCCCAAGTCCACATAAGAAATTCTTAACCAAACTATGAACTAGCTGTCATCAACGCAGGCCATTAATGAATGTAGCTCCCCATGAATGTCTTTCAGGAGCACGCTTACCACATAGTTTATTATATTAGATTAGCCAGATATTTACACGCCGTACAACATGTAAGGAAGTGGTTACACATGTATCCTTCCAGAACAAACCTCGTTTGCTTTCCTTAAAGCTCCTTTTGTGCCTTTTTGTACTTTAAATACATATTTACTTATCACCAAGTTGCTCAGAGACAAAAGTTGTAGGTATGTACCTAACTTTCTTGCTACCAAAACTGCGGTTGCTAGTTTCATAAAACACGTCCTTTACTATTTACAACTACCAACTCGTTCCAATTTAGGTACTTCCAACTTGGTGTTTATTTATATATTTCCCATATCTACACAACTTATTTTTTTGCACTCGAATATAGCCTTACTTATCAGAGCAGCAATAGTCTACATAATATATAAGTTCGATTTGCTGTCCTGTCATAAGGATGGCAGTAAACCAAGAAAGCACTAAACCAATTATGTATAAAGCAAACAATGCCATCCCTACAGCACGGGGTTAGGATTAGCCTTAGCGACTGGCTACTCCAAATCCGCTATTACGGACCCGAGACGGCTGAGGAAATCTTTTGATTTCTTTTCCCCGCTGCGCTGTATTGACCACCATTACATCTCTATAATATCCATTTTATGCCATGACTTGGCTATGAATTAAATGCCAATAAATCCGGCAAGGCATGACACTACAAATATTCAATCCTCGGTGTTAAACACGGGTATGTATAATTTCTTATCTGACACTATCCCGCCGTCTATTCAATTAGTAACAGTTTTGTATATACGTAATACGTAATAACTGAACTGTATCTAACTTTAGTATGCCAGACACCAGCAGGTCAACTTAAAACTACCGTGAGACACTGTTCGTCTCAAGCCGCCGAATACCGTTCTACTCTAGAAAAGACTCGAACGCTAATGACTACATGACAGCAAGTATACACCCGAAGGAGCGGTACTACAGCAACCACAATTATCGCATACAAAGCCAAATCCAACAATAACAAACGTAATCATTTGTGTCATGGAGCTATTAGCTTGACTTCAAAAGTTCACAGTAAGTTGCCGGCATGAGTCCGGGTCTTGTGGCTCAGTTCAAGTCAGTCTCGTCCACATAATGCTCTTGAAATCGTAAAGAAGAATGACAATACGCATGATTCTTGGTCTTGGTTGGAACTCCAACCCAGCTCCGTAATATGCTCCTCTCCCACCAACAGAACAGACAGACTACTTACAACAAAAAGCTTAAGCTTAGCCTGCAAAGGAGAGACACAAATAATAGCCAGTGTACAAAGGATGCATCATCATTATTTTCTATGGTAGTTAGCTTAGTTCAGCTGATCAAAGGGAAGCACACAATGTCAGTCCGTGGTTTGGAGTTTTAGTGGTGCCCGTAGTTCTCATTTCCCAGGCTACCACATAAAACTAACACTAACACTATCTGCAGGTTTAGCTACTCCGAAGTTCGTATACATGCACTCCTATCACCGACAAAGGTGCATACCCAAGTGCATATATACACCAATAAAGTTTACAAGGCACCCCCTTTAAAAATGCAAACACGACTCCACTATTAGACATTAATGAAACACTTAACCCGGGCGAGAATCCTTCAAACAGAAACATTACTTCCCGCAAAAAGGTTTCTGAAAACGAACGAGCGAGGTCGGACTATGTACATACGGAAAGTGTACCGATGAGTCTATAAGTTTCAAAGTTATCAACCAACTCGGAAAATAATCCTGAAACAACTATAGACAGAAAATTAATCAAGCATCACCTATCTGCTTCAATTCCCAATCCCAACCTAAATGTAATAATGCAAAGCAAGTCAAATGCATGTTGAAAACAACAACGTGCACGGCCCCTGTCTACAATAAAATCCACACAACGAAAGAGCGAGCACTCCAGCATACTGCGGAGCGAATACTCAGTATCGAAGTACCTGGGTATAAATTATTAGAAAGCCGTGCTTAAGTGCTCTGCAAAAACGTTAACGTTGGCTTTATCCTACTTTTGCATATTTAAATTCGTAATGCACCTTCCAGTATTATTTAAAGTATCTCGTCATAAAATATAAAAATTACATTACTTCAAAAATCTCCTTCACCAGGAGATTTTAACCTGAGTAACTCCACAAATGGAATAATCTAATTTGCAGAATGGTTTCAAATTGATCCGTCAAGATGTGTGGGCGTAATTGTTATACATGTAAGAAGAGAAAAAAGATGAATAAAACCCGAACAGCCATGAGCTCCACAGCTCAGCATCCCAAAAGGCTTTCATACGTTCGGATTTCGTATGTACCTACGTACAGAGAGACTGAATAGGGTTACGGCAAGAATAAAGAAAGCTTTTACTCCTACTTTAGCAACGAGAAAGATTTGAAGCTCCCAGCGGCAGTAGGCAACCCATCGGCATCGGCACTGAAACAACAGTTCACGTGACTTTTCCAGTTACATACAGAATCCAGACTATAACTTCTCAAGTTTCCATGTATCTCGCAGAACTTTCACTCCTAGAGAGAAAGAGAGAGAGAGCTAAAGAAAGCCCAGCAGAGCTATCCGTCCATAGCTTCGCGCAAAATCCGTTACGACTAAACATAGATATAAGGGGAGCCGGATGCTATACATGTATGCAGTATACCCGTAGGGGCCCACCTATATCCTGCCTGCGAACAGCAAGTACCACCGTCAGCGAAAATGCACACAGAGGTACCTATATCTACCACCTTCCGCCAAAGTCTTTGATTTTTATACGTGGTTTCATCGAACCCATGCACGCATACACTCACACTGAAAACCAAGACGAAAAGCAAGAGAACTTAAGAAAACCCAGATGCACACGTTACATCTTAGTTCCTCTAAGATCCAAATAGGACAAAAATATAAAATATAGGAGTTGATTTTGCGCAACGAGAAAGCACCCACACTATACTTTATCATACACACTGCACTCTGGCATGCCTAGTGGTTCTCCGTATCGCTCAAGTCTGATCTGAGGACTGTAGAGTAAAAAAGAAGAAAAAGTCTTTCTATGTGCTACAGCCGTCGAAGAGGATAGGTAGAAAGATTGGTACGATGTGTAAAGAATTCGCTCAGCCAGAAGATCGCACTCTTCCACTGGATCCTACTATACACTAGACACTACTTTCTCTCTGTCCTTTCAATTCATTCTCTGAGTGTAGCTGGAAACGAATGAGACGAAGCAGATTTTGAAGTTTAATTTAACCCGAATCCAAACCAAAACCTACCCGCATGTATAAGCAAAACCAGCAAAAAGAGAATATAATGATTTTTACCCCGAATTTGCATTTATCCATCTTCTCTAGTATGTAAATAATAATCAGAGTATACACCGTATAGCCAGCACATAAACTCCACCCATGACAGTGCAGTGAAAAGAGAAAAACCCTAGCAATAAAAGCTCGAGTGTGATGGCCATGTTTACACACTGACTGAACGACACTATGATACGTTCTCTCTTAAGTCTACAGTTTCTCTCTCTCTCTCTCTTTCTCTCTCTTTCTTTGATTACGTTCTCAGGACTTCCTGGAGATTCCTTCCTTGACAAAGACTTGGATGGACAGAGTTTACTAAGCTTAGAAATCTTTGAAGGAAGACAACCAACCAAGCTCAAGAAAGGCCAGAAAGTCTCTGGGATCCTTCGCTAGGCATATGTTCTCTATACAAGTCAAGTCAAACTCAAACTCAAAGCCCAACTCATAAGGTTCCACCACTTTCACTGCCATTCTTCCGTAGCTCCACTGACGTCGAAACCAACCTACCTATATATATCCATTTCCAACAACCAACCAACTACTTTAGGAACAGAATTCGAATACCAAATGAAAGTAGTGAGTTGTTGATGCCTTTATTACCCATCGGAAATAATGCCTACGTAAATGTCTAGTCTAAAAGTAGACGGAAAAGTAAGTAGAAGTGGATCTACCTACCTACTTTGAAGATGAAAACACAATCCAATCCAAATCAAGCCAACCGAGCCTTCCTTCCTTTCACTATTAGTTGTAACCAAGAGTTAAAATACAATTCTATATTCACCAATGTCGCGTGTCATAACTAAACTTCACCTCCTTCAAAATAAAGGAAGAAAACTACCTACCCAACTTCACATCTACGTGCAAAGTATGCCTAGGTGTATGTACATACATCCCTCTACCTTCTTCCATACACCCTACCATGCAGTCGTACAGCCATGAAGAAGAAACCCGCAAAACTTTCATAATGGAATTCGAAGACGATATCTTACATTCATTCAGTCGACTACACACATGAATCTTCAAGCCTCAATGCACCCACTCACTTCTTCGTCACTGGTAGAAGAAGGAGGCATGAGAGAAGCAGAGGAGAGTCACACAGAGACAGAAAAGTAGAAGAAGAAGGAGTCGACGAGACGGGCACAGCACAATCCCATCGAATGGAAAGCAAGAAAGAAAGCAACTTATATATTCCTAGTTGAAGTCTATAGGAGGCCCATGGATATATAGTCCCATGTACAGCTGTGAGAGCGTGGAAAGTAAAAGAAACCCAAAGAACAAGACTGTATATCCGTCCGTCTCGGAATGCCTCTCAGTATTACTTTTCTTTTCCTTTCCTCTCCAAACAGAAGACCCGACTCTCGACCGAGTAACGATTACGACTAAGTGTAGTTTGCATAGTATAAAATATTCAAAATCTTTCCATTCCCCCCTTCATAATTTTAAACAGATGCACAGGGCAAAAAAAACGGAGCGAGAAGCCCGTCTCATGAATGAATCAAATGTTCTCATGTGCTCTGCATAGTTGAGCCGATTATGAAAAAAAACGATGATACTCATAAATTTCTTTAATTTCAATATCATGTCTCTTTTCCTCCATCACAGAACTCCCGTATAACAACTTTCCCATGCGAGCAAAAGTCCTGTCCACATTTGCCTGCCACCTCCCCAGTCAGTAAGTATCTACCTTTTTTTTGTGGCACCCCTAACGGCTTTGAAACATTTGTACATACGAGTTTAGTATCTTGTATCAGTTGTATCTCTCTGGGAGGAAATTTCATTCTATTCAATCCAAGGGAGTAAACCAAGAAATAGGTAGTGCATTTTAAATACAAGAACTCTGCACAAGGCAAAGATAAGATACCTATACCAGTACAGCCTCATTATGTCTATGGCTAAGGGACGAGCAGTGAGTAGAACTGTATACCAAACCAAGTCGAATTTCAAAGCAAATTCACTCCGTCGTCGATAGGAAAATGTAAACGACTATTACTCGCTTCCCATTTTTTTAGTGTAGTGAAGGGAAGGAGTAGATAGTAGATTTTAGGATTTTACGGTCCGAAATGAACCATATGCACTTCTCTAGATAACCATCGTCGTTAGTAGTAGTTGGAGAAAGAGTCCCCTTGATTGGAAAATATTATACACAGGATGCATGTATTAACTGTTCCTGTAAGCGCCAAGAATTTTATGTATAAATTCCTTCCAACTCAGTCAGAGTTGCACTTTCAAGTCGTCGTCGAAGTCGACATAGTCGACTCGACACAAATGAGAAAACAAGGCGAGCTGCTGTCTCCATTGAACAACTTTTATATTGTTTCTCGTCCTTGTTCCCGACGACATATATATCCCATCCCATCCCTTTCTTTTCGATATTGTAACAAAACAAAATTTATCGTTATTACCCTAATAGGGAGAGTTTCTTTCGCGGATTTTATGACGAGTATTTTTTCCTCCCCATTTCTCCATGTACCCGGTATGTGGCTGGACTGGAAAGACTGGAGCTGGACACTGAGCTCCATCCATGTTAAATACATATCACTGTAGTTTCCTAGTTTCTACGGCCACTTTCACTTCTCTTACTCCCACTTTCACAATACATAATACTAAAATTGGGATTGTCGAACGCGAAAGAACGCCGGGGAATAAGAACAAGAAGAACTTCTATTGTGAAGTATTGAGTATTGGAATCATAGTCAGTCGGAGTTGTACTAGGACTTTGGAAGAGCACGTGTCGAACGGACAATAAATTCTTTGGTGGATGCCCTCGTACGTCTACTCTTACGTTCTCTGCCTTCCTTTATCTCCTCGTAAATATGCCATTCCATATTCAATCATCCTATAAATCATTTCCGATCTAATACCCTTCCTTCATTCCTTCTTCCTTAACAGGATCAATTATACAAGGCAGAAGGTAGGACGGGCGGGAGGGGGAAGTCTTGCTACTGTCTCCATCTCACTTCTTTAAATTATTACGTTCTATTAATGCTTTCGAGGCCCTGACACCTCACATGTTTTACTTTCCTTAACAATGAAAAAGATATATAAATTATCTTACCTACTATGAGCTCCCCTTCCCCCTCCTACTTATGAAATGAGAAATGAAAATATTTTGATCACCTAATAAGTGTCAACCAATACACGGTACATAATAGCTACTATGTATTTTTTTATTGCGTAGTTACATGCCTAATTACATTTTAAGATGTTAACACAAATTACGGGGGAAAACTTCAACACCAACAGAACCTGAGCCTGAGCAGAATGTTATGAATGTAACACTCGCAGCCAGTAATGCATATCATTTTTTCTACTGAATTCCCCAGTGGCAGCGCTATCTACGTAGGTACCTAAAACCGTACCGTAACTGCCGTACTAAAGTACGAACTACGAGACCAGACTCAGAAATCAATTATCCCATACATTCTATGTAAAGACTTAAATCAAGATAATCTAAAAGTCGAGACAATTCCGTCCAAGTCATGTTGACATGGGAAATAAAAAGAGTAATTTAGATAACAATAAACGCAGAAATGATGACTAGTTTCTTCCTTCTAAGACAATACCGAAGAGTCCTGGCCCCATAGCTTTTCCGCAGAAAAGATATCGCGGTAAAATCTGCTGACTTTACCGAAGAGTTAGTGGAAAGCAACAGATAAAAAGACAGAGATACTACTCATATATATATGTACAGATATAAGGAGGAATGAAGAAGTAAACCTAAAGAAAAAAGAAATTGCCAAGAGCCACGAAGTAATGATTAGTCAGAGAAGCAAAAACACAAATCAAGGAAGAGTCCATAAAAGAGTTGAGTCCTTTGATAGCAAAAAACCAAAATCAAGCTGGCTCTGGTTTTCGATCAGATACTTATCTACTCAGCACAAGAGGAAGAAAAAAACAGAATGTACCACAAAGACCCCCACGTAAAGATTTTGCTTTCGGCTTAGTACAACTTTAAGACAGGGAAGGCACAGGGAAAGGCGAAAGTCAGACTGCGATGACTGGTAAAGTAGTAGGAATAGAAATAAAAGAAACGGAAAGAAAGCACATACAAGGAAAAAAGATTGATGGGCGAATAGACTGAATTCGAAATCAATTTCAAGTAAAGTCGATGCTAATGAATTCCTAATAGGACCCCTAACTCTTTTTAGTCGGTGAAGTATTGTGATGGAGTCAAAAGATAAAGTCCAGAACATCACGTGCTACTCGACAGAGTCAGTACAATACGTGCAGGTCTACCACTTACGCTCATTTTAATTTATATCCCAGATGCCATTCAAAGAGAGATACAGCCATATGCAGTTTCTACCCCGTCAGCTATAAACGAAATATAATTATGAGTCTCATTACTGCTTCCAACATCACCTGATAAAACACTTGTAGTTATATACAGTCTTTCATGGCACAATGGGAGGGAGCTGATCCAAATACAAATTTATGTTCTATTAAAAGATGCGAAGCATCCCACTCACTTGTAGCAAAACAGGGTAATTGGATCATTATTAAAAGTACAAAAGCAAGGTTTACTTATGCCTTTAGCGGTTATACATATGTGCAATAAGATTATGCAGTCAATTTAACTCCAGTTTTACCATAGTTCCGCTACTTTAAAGTCAATACCAGTACCAGTAACCGAGATCCTTCCCTAAAGTGAAGCTCGTACTTTAAACAGAGGATGAAAGCCGGTAGCTAAAAATACGAGCTTCTATTAAATTTGTTACATTATCGTCATTGCGCTGGGGTCGTCCCTGTCTTGGTTTCCAAACTACTGTCTTTCATTTCTTCTATTTACCAAGTGAGTACACATCCGTCACTGATTTCCATTTGTAATTCTTTGGAAAGCGGAAGACATACGTATTTTCTGAATTTTCTCATTTACAAATTGCTCAGATAGCATTGAGATGTGGCAGAAGGGGGTTTAGACTCAGATTATATGGAGTTTCTTAGCTCAGATCATACAGGGTGGAGAGCGGAGCGGAGAGTTAGAATGTCTGGAAAAGCATGACTGGAGTATAAGCGAAAGATGAAGGAAGAGGGAGAAGAGTCACTCATTGTTCCACAGAGATGTTCGACTTCCGTTACCCTCAAATTAAACGTATGTACGAGTGTTAGGGAGCGCTTTCGTATTGGCATGAAGTATGGGAGCTTCTTCTATTAGTGTGCTACATCATTCAAGTTTCTAAAACTCTGAAAATACCAACCAACCATTCAAGTCCCATCCTCATCTTATACTCTACCACATACCTACCTACCTACATAAATGGCATAACTTACAGTCAAAGTCCTTCTGTTTTAAAGTAATTCCATTTAGAGCCATTCTCGTTTTAATTACTCGCCGAATAATTAGGGACATGGAACACAAGAACTTGAAAGTTAAAACGGAACTCCACTTCCACTTCTATTCTTATGTATTTTATGTCTACTACACACACACTCTATATATGAGCCGCTGGCCGTTCCCGTTACCGTTAGGAAGCTCAACGCCGGGATTATATGAAAGATGAAATGAATACGGTATGCATATGAGTTTGGCATGGCAATATTCCTCTACTTATGGTATTATAGAATGTGTTCATCCCTTCACTCTCCGTCCGTCCTTTCTCCCTGCACTTTCCGTTCTGCTCCGCTCTATTCTCTTTTCTGTGGATCACCCCCAGACTCCAATTTACAGAAAAATAGGCGAGAGATGAAACTCAAAGCTAGATTTTAAAATAATAGGTAAAACGCCACTAAGCTACACAGCGGCTCTCTCTCTCTCTGCTTCCTTCTCCTTCGTTGGTAATGTCAACTTGAACGCCATGAAATACATAGGGAAATACAATAACGTCTAGATTACGTGCAACATCTGCAGTAAAAGTCTACCCGAGCTAAATGGAGCCTTCACTTTCCGTCGAACCAAATTGCCTAGATGGATTGTTGTTTTGTAATATATGTAGATTGTATGCTACGCATGTACGGAGCATCCGACTACTTAAGACGAAGACGACCCAGAGATATCTTTCTATCCCATCCTTGGCTATAGTCTATCCTGCCCCGCATTCGTTCCCCGATTCCTATAAACTTAATCTAGACTCTGAATAGGAACAACTCCAAAAACAATACATAAGATGAACGAATGAACGTGTGGGAACTAACTAGATAATGATAATGATCTCATGAAAGCTAACAACACTTTAATTAATCGGATTGTTAATTACCGTTAAAATTTCGGGTCGATTCCTCATTTCCATAATGCATTTTCCTAGTTCAAGCGAGTCGAGAGTAATTTCATATTCATGAAAAATTATATGATGATTTCCTTTTTGCTCTCGCCATAATACGATTTTATCAGATACATAACATACACACATACGGACCAGAAGACATAAAGAAAGGGTCTACCTTGTTTCCACTTGTAACCTAGACAAGAGCACTATTCCTAGAGCATCCACATACAATACAGGAAACATATAGCACATCTCACACTACCTCCTCCTATTTAATTGTCTTCCTTTCCATTCCATTCCCAAAGTCTGACAGACACCTCTGCCGCCTAAATCAAAAGCACACGAGGGGAAACAATTCTTTCTTTTCTTTAAAGCTCAAAATCTTTCACCATCCTTTTCCCTTTGAGTCCCCTTCATCTTTCGAAATTGTTCCAGCCAGTCCCTCATTCATTCAATTCATATTACTTCCATATACGGGGACTGTGAGCATTACATTTTAGTTGCAAAGGCTTTTTTAAATTCATGGTCATAAGACAACCCGAGGTAAGCATAAACTATACGATATCTATACAAGCACTGCATTGCATTGCTAATGTTGTATGGTAATCATAATAACTTGCATATGGCTCTTGCTCCCCACATAAATATAAGATACACAAATAATCTAATATACACTCAGTCTTGTTACGGTGTACCCTGCTGGAGCTTTCCAGCTATGACGTCATCAAAATTATATTTTTGAAACGTACAAATACTTTGTTTTGCTCTTTTTCAAAACTTTAAAATTATTATTTGGACTTCTGAAAACGCGGATTCATTATTTTACGCCTTTTTAAGTGTACAAATCTTGATCTGTTTTCTTTTAGTACAGCTTTTCTTTCATACGCCCAAATTGCAAGACGCCATATTTGCAAGGCCCCTGAGTTTCGCCTGGCTTAAGAGTATAGACAATAGCGAACCCATAAACACTCTGCCGCCTGTAGACGGATTTTCGTCTCAGCACTAAACGACATTAATGACACACACTGGCAACTGGGTTGCCATGATGACGTATACACATACACCGTGATACGAAAAGCTGTTTCAAAATTTAAATCACATAATATATTATATGATTAAACTGCAAATATATACATGAAAGCAAACGAAGTGAAGGCAAGTGTAAACTAAAGCTCCTATTCGCCTCCAGCCTCCTCCTTCGAAGATGAACGATGAACAACCAACTCAAAGCAAGTCGAGTACAACACACAACAGCACACTAGAATGATGGCACACAAGGCAAAAAGAGGGTAAAGAAAACCCAACCTAACAAATCCAAACAGTCAAACATATATATAGCTCTACCAACAAGGACACATAAGTACGTGACTACATACATATACGTAGTACTTACTGTGATGCAAGACACGGAACAGGTTCTCCAAAAACTAAAACACTAGACTAAACAGAAAAGTTCCCCAGCATATAATTGCAACTATGTTCCCATTGTAACACATGACAAGAAGGAATAGCATATAAATTACATTGGTGGTGCATATCCCTTTTTTGAGTTTTTGGAGCCCTGGTTGGGCTTCAAGCATGAACTTGTATTTTAAAAAGTGGAGATACGATGACTCATCGCATCGCATTCGGGTAGTGAGAGAGTGAGAGTGAGTGAGGATCAAACTCTCACTGTGCCAAGATCTTTTCCACATGCACTTTCCCTTTTCTTATGCAGCAGGGAGGAGAGTGAACGGTACACGTACTCCGGTCTTGTGCTTCCCAATACACGAGCACTACAGATACATCTACCCAAATATATTTACTATACATCAAATATCAAATATTCATTCTGATGGCCCCAACCAAACTGGATGAAAATATAAAATTCCAACAAAGTATTTAAATTCTTGAAACGGATGAGTAAGCTCATGTTTAGTTATCTAATAACCGGGGGAGTTGGTAAGTATGAAATGTAGAGTGAAAGAGCAGGCTTAAGTAAAAGTTTCTGTAGCTCCTCGAGCTATTAAGCAACATATATTGTAAAGTATCTGTCCATATTAGCAACAGCCTCTTCAAACCTCCGCTGGTCTCGCAAGTCTGAGATGGGAAGGAATGGAACAATGCCATGGGAAAGATTCCGCACATCATTATTTCTTTTCGACAACTTTCAACTCTCGTGTACGTCCTGACAGACAATATTAGCAGACACATCCAAGTCGTTCATCTATGCTTTCAACGCAAACGCCATGCCATGGAATACAACCACAATGCAATATACATAGCATCTATAGCAATATGACTCCAGTAAGGGTGGAAAAAATCCCCAATCTCTCGTCAATGCAAGTCTAGCTTCTCGGAATAGAAAATTCACAATTTATTTCCTCGACTGTTGAAGACGAGGGGATTTATTCATTTTCATTTCCCCACTTGTTCAATAATGTTCTCTCCTCTCTCCTCTCTCTTTTTTTTTATCTCCAGCATTGCTATACAGCGCACTCCTAGGGCCGCACTACTCAGATCAGAACGACAGTTAGTGAGATGACTATGGGTGTAAAAGTCTACTTATATATACCGCTCAACGTTTGCGTTTGAGTTTGAGTGTGAGGACGGATTCATAGAATCCAAATCCCATCCCGGGTATCGGATCTATCGTCTTCAACAAAGTTTGTGTACATGCTTTCAGTCATTCCCCTATTCGATTTGTCATTTATTGAAGGGATTTGTGGGGCAATCATGAAGAAAAGTCTTCTTTTTTTCCCTTCTTTCCCTCCAGTCAAACTCTCCTCACATTCTCATGTAAGAACATATAAATATACTTATGGGCTGACACACATGGTGGGACAGAACATTATACATTATGAGTGCAATAGTATCATCCTCATGAATGGTGCACACACGCACTTTCTAGTCAGAACCAGATGTGTGCATTCTTATGTTCCTCCCAGGAAAAAAAAACCGTGCTTCCTCACCAGTCATTTCATTACACAGTATTCAGTGCATACTTGGCTAGGTCTACAACAACAGAGGACACATAATAAGTATATAAGTAGCTACATGCCGATTTCCATCCCCAAACATCCCATTTTACATTTTAAACGCATTTTATATGATAAATCACTACATATATTATACATAGTGATTTGACTATTCCCCTGATAAAACAATAAGATGAAGCTTCCCTGTCCCGTCTGACACATCCATTCTGTCATCACAATTCCAATCAAATCAAATCATGGTCAAATAAGGTGAAAATATATAAACGTGATGGTTCTATCTATGCGCTTATAAATATATATATGCGGTGGAAACCTCCAATATACTGTATGCAATTAAGTTTGGTCGTCTCTAACAATGAGCTCATTGACAAAGGACACTGGGGGACTGACTGTCTACGTCTGCTATAATGCGTACAGGTAAAAATGTACCTACTCCCTCCGTACAATTCTATTACTTCTCAGAAGCGTAGCTTTGCCAAAAACATAAATCTGTCCAAAGTCCCAATGAAAAGGAACCAATACGGAGAAAAGCACTGTAAAAGCAGGAGTTGTAAAGACGACAATTGCCATCTATACATTTTTTTTCTTTGAGAAAAAAGATAGTAAATTCTTATTCTCTGCAATTCGCTCATTCTTGCAGTCACATTACTTTGCAGCAATTTCGTCTTGGCATCTCTAACTCTTTTATAGTACTACATTACATTGCAGTCTAGTCTACACATGTATTCCATACATCCATGTATACGTTACATGCATAGGTACGTATTTTCCTATTTACACGCTCTCAATGCACTCGACAGTATGTATTTTCTGACATAGGTAGGTATTCTTTGAGTAGTTGCAAGGATTTTTGTATACAGGGGAACAGAAGGAAGAACTTCAATAGTGGATTCAGCAGGATTCTTTAGCATGGACATGGACTTGTGCCATCAGCATGAAATATTCATCACTAAAACGAAAATTTGTGCAAGGGTGACTGCGTCCCAACTACGTTCTCTTTGTCGCGGCCAAGAGGAATTGAACATTGAACATGAACATGAACGCACCAGCTAGACCAACAGCGTGCAACTTATTACACATTTAACATTCATTCCTTCTTACACAGCCATGTTGTTAACATGTGAAACACTTCACGAATGCAATCAATATAGTGCATACTGTTACGTCTTAACTCTGAACCTGCCACGAGAGGCTAGGTACAAAGTTCCGATTAGTAAGCCTTTCAACTACTGTATAAATCCTTGTACGTACGAAAACTGTAATGCACGATTATGATAAAAAATCATGACTATGTGCCCAAATTGCTGAATATAACATACAATGGCAGACTTGGACCGTTTCAAGAGCAGATCGGTTCTGTAGTAGACGGGCAGAAGGGAGAAGAAAAAGGAGCTGTAATTTTGAAGATGCTGGTAATTTATTTTTACCACCATTATTCAACATGTGATTAGTTTATTGAATTATGTCGCCCACACTTCCTGTAAGGACTTCCTTCAACTCCAACCTTAATTTATGTGAGTCTTTGACTCAGTGCGTCATGTGGTCTGACATTTCAAATTAACTCATAATTCTCTTAACAATCAAATCCTTTAATTTAAGACATGTGGAAAGTTCAAATAGCAGAAAATAAATTAATTAAGCACGGGACTATTGGACTGCAAAATATGAACTTATTTGCAAGGCCTTCGAATGCGCATTGGCATCCTTCCTCAGGGACACACTCGACTTGATATAACTACAGATAGCAGATTGGTATACCCCGTTCATCCATATGAATTATATAATATGCCTAGGTTTATATATGTACATATGCCTGCATAAAATAACATAGAGCCTCCATGCACATTCGCCAAAGTTGCGTATGCTGTGTTTTTTCGTGCGAATAACTCTCTGGCTTGAACTTGAACCTAGTTACATATATTCGTAGCTGATGATGCACAACCCACTATCTTGATTTTCACGAAATGTAAAAACTGAGACAATGAAAATTATCTATAAACGGGAAACAATTTCTTGCAAATTAGAAAACCCTAGGCAGGTAGCAAGACGTTTTTTCAAACACTAAACACCATATGGGCTACGTATGTATCGCGTGTGGAAAGAGCTACTAGTGTAAAAATTACTTTTTCAAAATTCGAATAGCATATTCTGCAGCTGCAACTCGTCTACTTTTATATTTCATATTTTTGTGAATTCCAGACTGTTATACGATATCATTAAGGCAAGCCTAACTGAGAATACTGACATAGGTAATTGCATACATGCATCAGTTTGAGAAAAATTGAACGCTTAAGTGTACGTGTGATTTAGCAAGTTGATTTAAGATTACAACAAAACTAAGACTCCTACACGACAGTGGTATGAGTTACATACAGCAGCTACAAGCTGACTGTGTAATAATAACCAACCATCCATTACAGATGCTTCTAAAGGTTACTTACGTTACTCATGCAAAAAAAATTATATTTAAAGATCGTTTTGCGTGTCAGTAGACACTACTGAGAATCCGGCTCCTGTGTTTTTTGGGCATGCATCTGGCTCTGCATCCAACTACGCAGAATGGTCACGAAATAAAATTACTACTATGTTCATTTCAATTAGTCTGAATAAAACTAAACGTTAACAAAGAGCTACAATTAATCCGATGCAAAGTCCAAATTGCATGTATACCAGCGACTCCATTGTATTTTATACATAATAATAATGGCATGTATTTCCAAGGAAATTATTTTGCGCGCCTGCAGATTATCAGTTGTCAGGCCAGTAATATTTTGGCAGGTCTTGCCAAAAAGATCTACATCCATCTCCCCTACGTACAAAGCAAATTCGATTCTACTTGTAGTTGTTTTCCAGGACTCTCGAAATAAATCCATAACTACATGAAACCATGAGGTAGGTAAGTAAGAAGATTTACAATTCAGTATTTGCCCACTTCGATGTAGTGAAAACTTCATTCAATATTTATACCAAAAAAAACCTAATTTCATCTTCTTTCTTCATTACTATAGTGGGCTCTGGGTGGGTGAGGTACGTTCAGGCATCTTCATTTCTGTAGGCAGGCCTACAACAGCCTTGAAATACGATCCCAACGCCTCAGTTTGTACTACAATACTCAAAACTCCATCCAATCAAGCCGATGTCTTTTACGCGCAATCAGCAAGTTCAGATTCATGAATTTTGACTCAAGTCTCCGTTCGATAAAAAGCTTTGACCATTCTCATGCAGATGTATGCAATAAGAGAGAAAAACGCCATTTCATTTTATATTCCATGCTTTTTCTTTTTACGCTTTACTCGTTCTGCTCCTAAGGATTTCAAAGCAAGATTGCAAATAAACAGTGTCAATATGGTGGCCTTGGTTCCAATCCAATGTAGTTATAACCATGCTATTACCATACAATTTTATGACTTCATGACTTCCACCACAGCCGAGCCGTGCAAAGGCTAGAAAAAAAATATCCCTACGCATGAAACCGCTGTTTATACAGTCACCCAATGCCCTATACAAAATATTCATGGAACTCCAAATAATATTACAAAAAATAATCACAAATAATAATCAAGTAGAATATGAGAAGTATAATCACTATACTGACAAAAAAGAGTGGCATGAAAAGTCATGATAAAAGTTACAAATTTATTACAAAATGGTTAATTCATACCATTAATAATTAACTTCTCAACTCAACACTATAGCTCCACGCTACCACCCGAACAAAAGTCAATAATTACAATTAATTATACATTGTGTGTGCCGACGCAAACATACAAAATGGCCAAATTCAAAGGGAATAAATTAACAACTGGTTTCAGAAGCCAATCAACTCTTCCGCTACTGCATCAAATGTGAAACAATAATAACAATAACAATACTGCCTCAACTCCCATTTGTTTCGAATCCAATTCAGCACTACTTTTCTGAGATGAGCTATGACTGAATTTATGTTATTTAGTTCCAAATGTACCGCCATTCATCCATCCATCCATCCATCCGTCTATTATATTTCTAAACATACAGTATTAGTGGGCCGGTAATAAAATGGGATGACTAGAGTCCATAGAAAGAAAGAAACCGGGTGGGCAAGCACAAGCAAACTTTTCCGCACCCGTGAGTCGAGTCTCATGCAATGTTTCCAAATGGATCACAAATTTACACTAAATAAAATTGGGTTTCAAACCCAAGTGTTTAGTATTCAGATGTAAACCCCAGATGTTTCCAAACTTTTTTTAATAAAATATTTTTTTGCTTCCCTTTCTCAATTCTTTCCAGTGCGAGTCAAGCTAAGCAAACCGGCTACTTGGCCAGTTGGCCAAAACAAAAACTAGGTGCTGTGCAACCAACTTACTCTCAACCTTCAAATTTTACTTTAAAAAAGCTCAATGTTCATACTGCTGAGATATTAATTATGACAGCAGCTTAATTATGAGTAAATACATTACTAATACTTATCCATCCGCACAGGCAACGTATTATGGAAATCATATTGTATTACTTATGCATTTACATTGAAAGAATTGTTTTTCCTGATAAGATATATTTTATTTTATTTTAAACGACCTGAAGTAGCGCATAAATCAATTAGGTACCTACCTCCAAAGCATTCTGAATAATATACTGAATTGTGTAGAAAATACTGAAACGTTATAATTATTTAGATCCACAATCTGCATAAACCAAACCAGTTTAGTTTGTTTTTTTTTTGCTTCTAAAAGGGAGGTTCACTTACCCCTGATCAGCACAAGACATAAAAATAGAAGCGGCTTTTGACTTCTTTCAAAACTTCTATACTCTACTATAAGTGTTAACATCCACCTCACAGTTAAAAATTTTTAAATCAGAACGCGACTGTAACCCCAAACCACGCAAGCTGTAAAACTCTAACAGGTAACAACAGAGATAGAATTCGTTCGTAGTCTTATTATGTAGTGGTACGATAACAGTAACTGTTTGTTTTGAGCTTTGAGCTTGTGCTTCAAGTGAGTAGATTGCACATAGTGAAGAGATCTCCGCTATGGAAATGTAAATGAATGCATATCTACCTACTGAAGTGTGCTCCATTTCGTCTTTAGAATTTGTAACAAATGCTTTAAAGCTCTATAATAGTACTAATCTACAGCATTGAATACATAATATTTCTCTAAATCCTAAATCAGTATTTTAATTTAAACTACTCAGAACTGCTCATGGTAATTCCCATTCGAACTACCTATACAGAACTAAGAAATTATCTAGAATCCATAGCTTGAGCATTCGTATTTCAATGCTGCTTTACCCCACAATGATCAACTTCATACTATTCTATAAATTAAATCACCGTATAAACATCTGTAGATTATAGATTATGTACACACGGCAAGTAACGAACCTAAATAGCTAACTCCAACAGAGCAGAGGAACACGTACAAAAGACTGTCATCAGTCAAGTGCATTAACAAAACCTAATACTTCGACGAATCTATAGCATACACAAATGTCTAATTACGCGTACGATTACTCCTTATTTTGCTTTTTGGCAGGCTGACATAAATAATTTTAATGAATAAACAAGATAAACAGGACTCATAATATATTCAAAAACCACGACTGGGTACTTAGGTACATGATAATTTTAAGCTTGCACAGTAAATATTAAAGGTACATTAAACTATAACCTCATTCAGCACTACGACAAATATAAACTAAGTAAATATAGTCACACTATGTCTGCAATTTGGGTAAACAATGAAACAATGGATGGACAATTGGCCCCTTATCAGGTGTACGTGAATACTCTGAGCCATATCATTTGTTGACTTTGTCTATCTCGGAAAAAACTAAACCAAGCACTAGATTTTCACATAGTAGGCAATTATAATTTAGTATAATCACCAACAATAATGCATATAGGTATAGCTAAATCCACCAAAGAACGGGATGCCGTCAACACTTAATCCTTTCCAAGCCTGGAAAAATCGAGATCATGAAACAGAGTTATGACATTACTAACACTAACAACTAAAACATAAGCTTTACTGCACGCATTACATTGACCTGAGGCTTCGGTTCGTAAAAATTAACGAATTTCACATCTTCACGTTTGACTGCTAGGAAGTGTAATACGATGGCAGTTGGTTGGTTGTATGCTTGGCTGCTTGGTCTGGCATTTAAAGTATAAACACGAGTTCGCACTCACACCTTTCAACCCGTCCATACCAAATCCAAAAGGCTTGCATTTGAATTTCGAATCTGCCTACCAATAAGGCAGGTAAGGCAGAGCGACTGCAAGGAAATAAAATAAACCTAGCTGCGTATCCGTACGACCTGCATGGAGTTAACAAATTGGAAACACTCGCTTGTAAATGCTAGGTTTTACTGTAACGAACTAATGCTGGGCTGCTGGATATGGATTCAAGGGATGTATTTGGGCAAATGTGTATAGACTGTGAGCCACGCACAAGATGAGAGAATTTGTTTAGCGAATGCTCCGCTGACAAAGTGAGATACAACTGCAAAGTATGGACTACGTTAGCACAGATTAGATTACAGACAGATACTTACTTTAGGAAACGCATAACTCAATGATACATTTAGTCTTTTAGCCTGCTTCTCTCCATCCTGTTCGGATTCTCACCCGCAAACTTTGTAGCTTTGTATTCACCATTTGACGACCCTACGCTTTGTCTCTGTCTACTGCAGTATTATTTCCAGTTTCAGTTCAGCTCAGCTAGTTTCCCAGATAATCACATGAAGCTAATATGGAGTGAGCATAAAATACAAAATATAACGTCATAATTTACGATTAGGACGACTCTCATTACAAAACATCCAACCTATAATGGAATACTCCAATGAAAGCAATACCCCTTTACGAATAATATCCCGTAACTAGGTAGTTATCGTCTATGGAAATGCAAGGTGTGCTATCCGCTCCATCACGCCACAAGTTTGATAAGAGATGTATAAATACATACTGCCATAATACGTACACATAACACGCTCTTGCCTCGTTAAAAAATTAGGTATGCAACATCAAAAACGTTGTCATCACACATTATAAATTTTAAAACAAATTTAGAAACCCAGTTTTGAATTTAAGGAAAAAAAATGTATGATACCAAGCCAAAAGGGCAGACATCTCGAATGTTCACAACGTTCATTTCCTACTGTAACTGACTTTAACATTGGTCTCGTATGTATGTTCTCTACTTTGTCTCCTCTACCAAGTATTAAACGGACCTATGTATAGTATGTTTTCTGCTTCGATAAAGTACCTTCCAAGTCCAACTATGATATAAAAACTTTAGTCGCTTAGTATTTTATTTTAGCTCACGGAACCCGTACTGGTGGGTAAAAATGCAAAAACAGTGCTAAAGAAAGTTGAGTAGAGAACATACGAGATCTACATTTCGAAGTAGGTAGAGAAGACATTCTCAGCAGAGAACATACAAGACCAAGAAAATGAAAGTAGAGAACATACGAGATGTCTTCCGCCCAAAGTATGTACCTTCAGTGACGATGGCGACATAATACTGTCCCGATTTGCAAGCGGTGCTAGCTGCTTCACTTAATACTTTGTTAGTTTGTTGATGCCTACCAGTTTTAACAACCATAGGATCATTACACTCAATCAATTAATTTTTAAAGTTAAGACGCACCCACACACATCTGCATCTGCAAGCATGTACCATCCACGAGTTCGAACAAACTTATACAGATTCTACCTACTCTAACTGTGGAACATACAGACTCGAGCAATCTTTAGTACGTACGTTGACGAGGCGCTCATTCCATTGGAAATTTGTACCAGGAAGAAAATTACTTGTTAAAAATTCAAGATTTTACCTACGCTAACGCTCACATTCAGGTTAATATCAGTCTTCAAAACCTCATCGTCGTAAGTAATGATACATTGTAATACACCATATTACAGTTTACAGTTTATGGGAATAGAAAAACGACGCGAGAATATGAAAATGGTTCGCAGCCCTACAGTTTTCCTATCGTTATCATTAGAATAAGGTGGTGGTAAGGACCGGCATTCATTCAACAGTCGCCTCTTTGGACTCATTTTTCTAGTAAAATTTACAAGACAGTTTTGTTAATCATCATCATTGCGCTACTTTATGCCTTCTCCTCTCATCTTGACTACTTATGTACAGGAAAAGGGTACTATTATGACTGGTGAATCCGAGACGCGACAGTGGAGCAAAGAACGACGAGGCAGAGGGAAGCGTCCTGGCGCGCTGCACTCCACTGCAGTGCACTATGCACATCGTCTGTTATTATAAGTTGTCATCCACATTATCTTTTATCTGTTCGAATTGGATGTACGAGATGTTCAGGGTTCGGACGTCGGGAGTCGACCGTGTAATAAAGCCATTATTATGAATGAAATGAAATAAGGAGCGATGAGGCAGAACTCACTCTCCTCCACGCACACAGTACTGCACACTCACTCACACACACAGTATGCACGCAGATTGAGCCAACCCAAGCCCAAACATGAGCTCCAGGCTCAGAGTCAGTCAGGGAATGCATCACCACCATCTTCCTCACACAAAATAATAAGCACATCTACACTCCTTTAATTTAAAACTATACAAAGCAAAAGCAAATATGTAAAAACCCTAGTAGAGATAGCTTAACCCATGTAATCTTTCAACCCGCTACACGTATAGTGCGTCAACTCACTCACGATAGTACCTTCTAAAGGCCTACAGTAAGAGGGGATTTAACTTTGCATTGCCGTATTTTGTATTTTAGTTACTCGTCTAACTTGACTTTGGATTTTCTACTGCCTTTAAGAACTGTGCCGTAAGTATTCGTTGTATCTACTGCAGATATACATATACCACTTAAAATAAGTATACCCATTTACTCAAACGTGTACACACAGGGCCAGGCCAGACTACGACAGAGTTCAGGACAGAAAATAGTGGAAAGCATGCCAAGCAGAACTGCAGAACCAAAGAAGTGTAGAAGATAAGTGAGTGAGTGAGTATTATGAGTGAGTCACCCTCTCTCTCTCTCTATCTCCATCTCTCTGTCCCTTACTGCTATACACATGTACATACATTAGTGTAGGGTAGGTAGTAGGTACCAAAGTGCAATTTCACAGACACAGTTAGTCATGTAACTTCCCCATCTGTACATACATACACCTAGGCATCTTCCTTCCTATTTGTGATGCAAAAAAACTTACACTTATTCAGTTGCTCTACCCATAAAACAACAATGATCGCTCTAATCGTTATTAGCTTTTCCTTTTCCTTATAGACTCAAATTTAATCCTACTTACTCATGAATACATCCTTCACTTACAGTCAGAGCTTACTGCTTCGCTCCAGCTCAAGTTCTAATCATAATACATCTCAATTCAAACAACAAGTTTAAAAAGTACCTTGCCTATACCTGCTGACAATTCTCAAACTACCTAACCAATAATAAACAAAGCCAAAGGGGTATCAATCCCACTCTTCTCATTGTCTAAAGTTTCATCAGAGGGTAAAACGTCTGGACCGAATCAACAACTTAAGTAGGTACTTACATAATAGGCACTTGCATTAGTCATTGTCGTCTCTAGATAGGTTTTTTTAAAACCTCTCACGAGTCACAGGTACAATTACTGTCCCTTCTTTATTTCTGCGCAATTTACGATGACGATAACCCTAGTCTGTAAATGCATGTACAAGACGACTTCAGAATCATCAGCACTTTACGGTATAAAAGCAAATGGACTGATTATGGATGTAAGGACATGCATGTACTAATGGAAAAATCAATGCATAGGTAGGTACCTACATACATGCATCTATGTAAGGCATTGAAAAACGAATCACTCACAGTTCGTGAATAATGTAAATTCAAGTTAAATTCCTTTCAAGATTTTACATGAGGATTTTGAAAAATGGGAGATGGAACGGAACTAAATAAATTATTTGAGTGACGCAGAGCGAAAAAACAGTAACTGCAACTTTGTGCATGTATTAGCATATGAGGAATACAGTGCCCGTGTTTGTTCCATTATTTCAAGTATTAGAGTATGACACTGCCTTGTCCATCATTATTATGGTAATCAGTTCGGGATCGCTATCGCTGGTGGGTTGGACGGTCGGTCGTCGGTCTCAGTTTTGTATTAAGGGAAAGAGAGAGAGAGAGAGAGAGAGAAAGAGAGAGAAGAGACCAGAAAAGTAGTCCACTATAAAGGACGAGGATCATCTACCATCAGCTATCTATTCATCACACATTCCTACATGTCTCAAAATTTATCATCAAAGATGCAGAGCAGACACTACTTGGGAACGTACATACGCAAAGGGTGGGGTGACACGAATGTGAATTCCGTCAGTATCTGACAACCACTATAGCTCATCCGACATATTTTTATAAGAGCATTATTACACAATTAACTTGGCAGATGGTAAGGGGATGAAGCAGCATTTACTGCAGAGAAAAATATAGGTAGGGAAATATGTATGTATGCGTACGTATAAGTGCTCGTCACGCCCGGAATTTCTTATATGTACTCAAAGACTAATAGACTCGAAAATGTGCAAAGAAATAATTAGGTTAAATTTATGAAGAGCAGCATAAAATAAGGTGCAGCTCCTTTACATAATTTCTGTCATATTTTACGCAAAGATAGAGATAACTGATTTATTGGCTTACGATTAGCTACGGTAAGAGATGATACATTTTATTCAATGCTTGATAGTAGACAGGAAATCTAGTAGCATCAAAATCTAACCATTATCAAACGATATAATATTCATAGGTAATATAATAATACTTCTACTATATAATTCCAATAATACCATACAAGGTATGATATGAGTAATACCAGTTATACAAGTTCGCACGAGGCTATCTTACAAGTTGTAACACTCAAGAACTATGCAGAATAATAGGTATCGCTACCTACTTGTATTGCCATTGCCACGTTCGTTCGCCTCTCTGGTTAGCAGCTACTTACGCTGTGCCGTTTTGATGCTACGTATTACATAAAAATGTAGGGTTGGGGAAGAGGCATTCATTGTTTTTAACCGCAAATAAGCTGGGTTTCATTTAGGACTTAGACTAAAAGGGCAAGGAATTTAAAAGCATGTACATCCCTAAGTGTATAGGTAAGTCAAGTGATTTACAAACAGACACAGATGCATTAATTTCCTAAATTCTAAATTTCATGCGGTCGAAGAGGGGTATCTGGTATCTTACCCAAGAATTTTCTGCAACATTTCAGATTTCGAATCAAAATTAGAATACCACAGGCTACAGACAATTCTAAAATTGTACATACCTACCTATAAAATATAACCACCATGAAATTTAGAGTAGCCGAGAGGTTTCTCATACTATTCTATATTTTTGTTTTCAAACAAATAATTACCCAAATATACCTAGTACACTATCAATTATTTCACCAGACTGCCGCGAGTCTAAAACAGAAATAGGAACCTTGCTTTTATGTCCGCAAAAAAAAATCTACCTATTCATATTTTTTGCTCAGTACGAAGGTCTCGACTCGAATCCACAATCAAAAGCCGAAAGTCTCGAGTTTGCAAACTTTCATGCATTTGTAATAGCAGTGCCTAATTTCGCATCCTTTTCTTAATTCAGAATATAGTAGCACAATGTTTTCCTCTCAAACAAAAGTTTTCAAATTTGTTATTGCTATTATTATGTAACCCACACAGACAATACACAACACACCCTCTGCAGACGACAATACTTTGAAAAACTTCTTTACACACAGTCATTTCTTTTTAAACATCTGATGCACTCATAGCACAGGCAGCAGGCAGCAGAAGCACAACAGAACATCAACAGCAAATTTTCTAGCCCACATCCATGCCAGACCTAAAACATCTTGTGCATCCACTAAATAAACTGGCCAACGCAACACTAGGGAAGCCGCGTCATATTTATTAACGACTGTGAACACAATAATAATGTAGGTGTATCTGATTATTGTAATCTCAAGTACATGAACGAGTGAACAATGCCGCAAAAAAAAAAGTTGTTCCGCCACATCTTCTGATTGGAAATAAAGTTTGAAAGCCTCTTATTGTGATTTCACGGATACATTAGTCATCCTCGTCAGTTGCCACTTTGCCAGTCGGTAGAGTTGGACACAGAATTAAATCTGTAAGCTCCAAGACTTTGCGAACCAATTTGCAATTAAAATAAACAGTCCCAACGTATTACCACTATATATGAACATTATGAAGTGCACCAGTTGTGTTTAAAACTGTAACACGTAGTACAAAGTATATACATAACCTGTACAACTCTTTCACATTCCGCTCGTGATTCGTATAGATTAATAGAATTGCACAATGCTTAATCCTTCCCACTACTCAGATACCTACATTATAAATATTTCATTACAATAAAGACTTACGCAGTCGTAATTATACACACTTGTCTTATCATCAGATAAAATATACAAAATTATCTGCACTGACAATTATTCGATCTCAAGTGAAAAGCTGACATGCATAATAGTGTTTAAAAAATCGATGGGTTCATTTCCGGTTAATTTAATAATTCATGCTCGCTAAATTCTAGTACTGTTTTAATGCACAGAATGTACACAAGGGTCATCTCACATGGGTGTATACATACGCACTAATCATAGCAAAAATAATTACCCTTTGAAACATGAAGCTAGCACATAAACAGCTTAGCTTTCACGTTTAGTAGGCTCTTCTCCATACGTTGCCAACACATACTACGAACTACGACAGTATGATATGACTTGAGCTATCAACAAAGTAATTTATAACAGGAAAGAGTGGTAGGTGTAGATTATAGATAGTGTCGTACATCGTTCTAAATGTCTAAACTAAACAGCTTAATTATATACATGTTTGAGCACAGACACCGTATGATTTTATCTCTGCAAATTTTATAAATAAATGCACACACACACTAAATTATTAGTTTGCTTACCTACAGCGAAAGTTTATTTTATCTACTATCTGCTTCAAACCATGTGATTAATACTAGTGTGAATAATATAATTATCCTTTTACCACTGTACTTTAAATCCAGTCTAGAGCAATTAATTGCTTACACAACTCTAGGACTCAGAACGACAGCGAAGATTCCGAGGCTAGGTAATAGAGGGAAAAAAAGAAAAATATACGACAAACAATAAGTAACGAGAGAGAAATTAACTGGAAATACAAAGCAAGAGCAAAAGTACATCTATACGGAAGAGGAGAGGAAAAACAAAACAAACCAGAACCAGTAAAGATGTTGGATGGGTTAAGGGAAGCATGTGGACTGGAGTGAGTAGGAAAAAGAGATCTTTAAATAAATCGAGTAAATCATCTCAAGCCATAAGATCCGTACAAATATACAAGGTTACAGACAGGGGGAGAGTGAAGCATAAAATTTAAAGTGTCATTTACAGACGCTGATGTTGACAGTGTGTATTAGCGTGTAAAACATGCAAAATGTTATCTATTAAAAGTCATCTCGATCTCGTATATCTGTTATCTGTCTCTGTACCCTACATCGTTTGTTCCTCCGGGTTCGGATACCACCACAGCTCCGTATCACATAATTACACATACCATAGACCATTTCATGAAACTACCAAATACCAACTACCACCTACCTACAACAGCCTATATCTCTCTCTCTCTCTCTCTCTCTCTCTTTACCTCCTCCTAACCTACCAACCAACACCAACAACAAGAACCCACCAAATTTCTTGGGGTAAAAATAACTCGGGTCATAGAGACAGCCCGTGAAAGTATAAAAAAAAATAAAGTAAAGACTTGACTCTAACTTCTTACCGTTTTTATGGAAGGGCTGCTGTTGCTGCTGTTGAAGAAGCTGGAGTTGTACGTGATGATGATGGTGATGATGAAGATGAGTATCTTTAGTAGACATATTATCGCTTTGTTGGCTCGGACACGGACACTTGTATTTAGAACTAGACTCGTGGATACAGGAACTATGATGGTGGTGCTGATGGAGGTGTTGATGGTGATGATGGCTGCTCTCGTGAACAACGGCAGAAGAACAATTACAGTTGTCGGGGCTGCTGGTGTTGTTAATGGAACCTATACTATTATTGGAGGTGGTTGCGGTGGTCGTGTTATTGCATACTGTTAACATTGAGTTTATAGAACATGCTGAGAGTAGCATTATTTTATTACGTTATGAATTTTTTACAAAAATACCCGATCATACACTTTTTTTTCGGTACTGGATCACTGACTGTGTTGACTGTAGATGGTTGTTTGTGGGGATACTAGCAAGATCAAAGATTCACACTACAGAACCAAAATGTAATCAAATAACATAATTTAACTTGAATGAACCATAATAACTACAGACAGAGATGCAATAACATAAACTAGGGACTGATGACTGAACGTACGGTTGACGGTGACGGTTGACGGTAGACAGTAATAATAATAACCAGCCACCACAGTTGAAAGTTGACACTTCTGTAACTGATTAAAAGAGTCGATCGTCTCTTATGTATATTAATAATACACACCCATCCCAATCCACAATATATTTCCGCTCACTGCCAACCCCTGACAAGTGATAGATCTGTGGGTCTCTTTTCTTCTATTGTCACATGCCACTTTCAGCTTCTGACTTCCCTTGTCAAAGAGTTAACAGTTCTCCTGCCTCTCTCTGCCCTCACAATTTAACGCTCAAACAATGTTGAATGTTGAGTATTTACGAAATCCCATTATTAATTAAAAATACGATTCACAACTTTCAACTTTTGACTGTCAACTGTCCTGCTCCTTTCTATAAGTTCACACATTGTCGATTTCGATTTTAAAGGTCTCCTCACACGACGAACGACACGACGGACAGATTAACTTCAAACTTGGTCTTTTACTATTATTTACTGTTTATTGTTTACTATTTCCAGCTTCGCTGTCTCCCTCACGCACGAACAACGAATGACGAATGATGAATGACGACTGACGAACGGCAAATGAATCAATAATCAATATTACAATCACAATGCGGTAATAGAGCTCAAACTCAATGTAATGTTGAATGTGTGTAGCAATGCTAAATGTTGATGTCGGTACTTTTAAATATTTATGTTTTTATTTTCCCTCACACACACTCACTCACACACAAATAGCATTTACAAAAGTCAAAGTCAAAAGTCTAGGTACTATATAATATTTCCGGAAAAATAATGAACACTTCAAGTTTATAGTTTAGACACGAGATCAGCAAGAGCCAGAGGCCAAAAATAATTATGTAGGTAAATACACCTAGAAATTACTTACAAATAAGGAAGAAAAAAAATAGTTTAGTTGACAGGACACCAAAGATGCCAGGAGACCGCATTCTAAGAGTGTGCCACATCAACTGTTCCGTTCCTCCTGAATTCAGTCTACTGCCTGGTTCTTCTAGGAAAAATGTGTGCGCTATCTGAAGGACAGAGACAGAAGAGGCCCCAATAATCCAAATAAAAAAAAACAGAAAAAAAAAGTTGCCAGTCAGTTTGACTTGACTTGAACAACAAACCCACACAGACACACTCAAACTACTACTTTTGCCAATAATTCTGCTGATTGTGCCTCCGTCGCTCGCTCGCAAGCATCTGCGGGGACCTCAAAAGAATAAAGGCGAGGAGGCTTCTTCTCTTTCTCTCTCGGCCCATCCAGCCGTATGCACGGGACAGACGAGTAGAAACCACTCACAGCCCCACGCTTGCGTTCACCACTTTGTTTTGATTTTGAATGTTTTGACCCTTCGCGCCTTTCACGCAGCACGTGTTAAGCAAGCTAGACCAGCACCAGCGTATTGCTCTTTCTCTCTCAGATTCTCGGCATCTCGGCCTCATCCTCGCTTCATTGACATCAATCAAAATATTTTTTAAATAATTAATTAGACTTTGATAATAGTTATACTAATTAGTAATTTATTATTTTAGTAAATACTTTGTAGAGCATTGGATTCTTGGATTGAATTTGGCTGGTCTAGGACGGACATTGGAGTTGAAGGGTTGCTGAAAGTAGATGTAGAATACTGGACCTGGTCACCTTTTCGTTTTAGTCGTAAGTCATAATCTCGAGATTTTAATTTAGAGAGATCATTTGTCATTTTAATAATATATAATATGACTCGGTCAGTCAGTATTGATTCCACTTGGGTACCTTTGATAATTTTTAGCATTATCACAGTTGATGTTGACCAGTATCATTTGAAAATGTTGTGTTATAAATGGAATGGAACGGTCATTAGTTAGTTGGTTCTTTAGTGCGATTACCAAGGCTTCCTCAAATTGATGATTTATTGATTTACCATTTGTTAACTTTAGCTAGTGTTAAAGTTGGAAGTGAAATCAAGGTCTTACCAAACTGTCAACTGTTGACTTCGTGTGTGTGATTTCAATTCAGGCTGTAGTGTGAGCATGATTACTTGAATAGCACTATTACCAGACTTACCACTCGAGTAGTCAGTAGTATGTACATAGTTATAGTCAGGGACCAATAGGGTAAATAAACAGTTTAAAATAGTATAAGTTTTAAAACAATAGAATTGATCTGCATTGTGTTGTGATTGTACAAAGCTAGATACAGGCTTTGTGAAAAACGGTCAATATTTGTCAGTTGTACTTCTTACTTAGGTAATTACTTTTAGGGGGCGAAGAAACAATTTATTGATTGTTCAGAAGCAATTCAACTCGTCCGTTTGCCGTTTTTATTGAAAGATGTTGTTTATAAACGTAGCAAAGCAGTTTATTTGTGTTATTAAAAGCGTACTTCATACTTCATGAAAGCAGTGTGTAGACTTGATGTTATTTTACTGAATAATGTGTAGTATTTAATCTTTGTTAGTCAATGCCAAAAAATTTAATTTACTGATAAATCCATTTGGAATTCTTAGTTTCAAAATGCCGAAACCAAAGCCTGGGAATTCTAAGAAAGCCGGACATGGACACGGTGCGCCCAAAGCAAAGTTTACAAACTCACGTACTCGAAAAACGGAGAGAGAGCG
>JAQFZC010000728.1:0-41988 GCA_034695205.1 Dicyrtoma fusca | reverse complement strand
GAAGAGGGAGGTGGTCCAGGAGCAAACCCAGAAGAGGGAGGTGGTCCAGGAGCAAACCCAGAAGAGGGAGGTGGTCCAGGAGCAAACCCAGAAGAGGGAGGTGGTCCCGGTGCAAATCCAGATGAAGGAGGCGGTCCCGGATTGAAAGTAGACGAAGGAGGCCCAGGAGTAAATCCACTTGATGGGGGAGGTCCAGGATTGAATCCAGCTGAGGGAGGAGGACCCGGTGCAAATACAGCGGAGGGTGGTGGTCCTGGATTGAATCCAGACGATTGCGAAGCTCCAGAAGTTAGTCCACTAGGAGATACTAAACTGGATGATGGAGGGCCTGGTGTGAACAAGGATGCGGGTGGACCAGGCGTGAAGCTGGAAATAGGAGGTCCAGAAAGGGAGGATCGCGGTGCGAATGCAGAAACAGACCCCGGATTATATGTAGAAGGAGGAGGACCTGGATTAAATAGTGGATTTTGGTTATGGGAAGTTCCTCCAGAAGGGAAGAGTGGCACGGCGGGAGCTCCATATGTTGAGGTTGAAATTGGATTAGGGGAACCGAATGAAGTAGGAGGCGCAGTTGGAGGAAAACTGTTGTACAAGGTTGGCCCAGGAGGGTAATTACTCTGATACGAATCTAAACCTCCTAGAGGTGGCCCAGGGTTGTTCGGTACTGGACCTGACCCAAATAATGGATGAGTGATCGGTTCCAAAGTTTCCACTGTCTTTGACGCCTAAAATATGTACAAATGTTAATTTTTACTTATAAATGAAGTTTTCAAAGTTTTATTCAAAATATTGCAGTAAGCTTGCTAACTTACTTTTGGTTTAGGAGGCTTCAAAGTCAAGGAAGGTGGATCATTCCAACCATGAGCAGCACTAGACACTGGCGGCATCGGTAAGGCGGCGGCGGGAGTTGGTTGATTTGATGGAGGGTTATAGAGCTGTTGTTGATTGAAATTGCTTCCATATCCATTTGCTACCACCGGAGCAGACACAGCAGGATACTGATGTTGAGACTGAGGGATGCTCGACGTATAAGACGGTCGCTTTTGGCTCAGAGAAATCGAACCACGATGACTTGAGAGGCCTGACTCCGACGTCTGCCGACTTCTCGGAGCTATTCCACTAGGCCGCTGGTATTGATACCCGAGGGAGTATTGTATGCGCTCCCGAAGACTGATCATGGATGGATCCGTTGAGTCTGCCAAGTATTTCAATGCTGACTCTAAAGATCCTTGAGACGCAAGAAGCATCGCGTACTCCACGATTTTGAGAGCCAAAGGACCGCTAGTCACAGCTTCTCTACGACCCCGAGCTTCCGCTGCTTTTCTCAAAATTGTAACTTGTTCCACTAAATCCTGTGATTAAAAAAGTCAGCAACCAATATAATGCATTTTTAAGGGCGTAGCTGGTGACACTATTTGTTTGAAATATCAAGGCTGGTAATGATTACCTGAAGTGAATTAGCACCATCGCTAGCTGTAGTCCCGGCTTTGCCCGAATCTTTTAAACTTGTCCAACTCTCTGCTAGTTTAACCATATTTCCACTACAAATGTAGCAAATAATTGCACTTTTTCTTAGATCTTCTTCATCACTATTCTCCAACCTTTGCCCCAACGTACCTTTAGATATACATGCCATCACATTAAATGCCACTACATCGATAAACAAATATTTTTACACTTTATTTTGTCATTTTTAAATCACATCTAAGTTATAACAGCCCGCAGCAGCTCCCCTACCTGCAAGATAAGTGAAATCATTTTCATTTCCAACATGCGTTAAAACAGTGGCCAAAGCTTGCTCCCAATATTTTAAGTCACATCGTTCCACAAGCCGTTTCCAGTCTTGAGAAACGATTATTCTTATCATGGCGGATGTTTCGCTTTTGCATTCCTTTAGAAAATATAATTAATTGTAGTTAGTCATCTGAATTGTTAGTCATACAATTTAATTTTGCAGTCACAACTAAACACCAAAATAATTTACCTGGAAGTATTTTAACTGAACTCTTTTGGTAAGTTCAGGTCCACGACAAGATGCCAAAACAAATGCTTCCGGCCAATGTTCTTCTTGCATACACAGATCAACAGCGTACTCAATATTTCCTGACAACAACGCCTGGTTTAACAGACCCTCCGGATCTAAACATAAAACACCATTTTATGTTTCCTGTACAATGTAGTGTAGTAGTACGCAAATGCACTCCCCTGGTGCATAACTCCTATGGGAGGTCACGCACAGCTGTATTGAAATCTAGAACTCATAGTGCGTAATAATTTGCTTTGAGTTTTAAAAAATGTGCATACTCTCATCCGTATGAATTTCAAACAGTTGATCCGATCCCGGCGTAGTAGTTCGGCTTGATTTCTGAGCAATTCCATCAAAACTTCTTCCACTATCGTACGGCTGTGACGGATTACCAAAGCTATCCTGCAATTTGCAAACATACTAGTTGACTTACTCATTCATTGGGGCTAGAAGAAACTTTATCCTAAACGTATTTACTAATCTTTTATAGATTTATAAAAGATGATGGTTTACCCCCCACTGCACTGTTCTTAATTGCGAGAATATCGTGACCACCGGTAGCGCAAATCTGCATCAGCCATACTGTAGTGCCATGTGTATAATTTAACCTTTTAACCTGTACTACCTCCATCAACTGTAACTAACGATCATTTGAAATAAATACTGTGTCCGGCGGGTCAATTTTTCTTTTTGTGAATAAAGTTTGTCTGTCTCTCTAGCCCTATTAACGACCTGCTGAGTAAATATACGAAAATAAAAAGGTACTCACCCCTTGAGCTAACGAGACAAATCCATCGGTTAGAGCATCTACTTCCTTATCACTTGACTCTCCCTTCCCAACCAAGTTACCCAGCTAGAAGGCATAAAGACACAAAACTTAAAGTAGAATGAATCCATTTGAGAATGCCGTTTCGCTTAAAGGAAACATCAAAATTTCTACCTGGGTAGAACGATACCTTCTAATACATAATTACATCATGTTTGTTCGTAGAAATTCAAGAAATAATACACATACCTTTGCATAAACATCGTTTGGGTTATATCCTAGCATTTCCAAATATTCATACGTTGGATTGGGAGCAAAGCTAGCGCGTAAATATTTCCAAACTCTAGCTTCATTTTCATCAGCAGTTTGCTTTGCCTGAAACAAGCATATTTAAAATCTCATTCTTGAAACGTATACGCAGTATGAAGAGGATTCGGGCGAATCGAAACAATGAATGAGTTATTTTATTTAAAGCCGCATGCAGCAATTGCAACAACGATTGAGTCTCAGTTTTGTACCTTGTCTTCACAGAATTCCCCAAGATTACCAGTTGCAAGAGAAGCTTCTAGCTTTTGAGACCTTTCAAGGAATTCTGGGAGTGTTACAACTTGAGAAATTGTGACAATTCGTTGGTCCGGAACACCAGGTTGGTTCTGAGAATGCTTCACATTCTCGAAATTGATCAACTTTCCTCCAAACTAAAATTTACAAAGCATTCTTCTTTTATATGATATAACTTTTCATCAGATAGCATGCTATTTATTTAATTAAGTCATTTTTGTGCATTAAACTGAAAGACTTCCTTACAGCAAAAGATGCCCCACACGGTCTTTTAAGCCATTTAGGTGCATCACGTAGTTGAACGGGTGGCTTCTGGGCTGGGACTGTAGTCTGATTAATCGTCATATCCATACCCGGAAAACTGTCTGCCAATTTTGAAGACGTCACTGGTTGTTGTGCTCCACCAGATAATCCAAATACACTAATTCTACCATCAAAACTAGAGGAAGAAAAGACAAGAGGATTTCGGGGACAAAAGGATACATCGAAACTCCACTGCGACGTGGTTGGGATTTCACACAGTAATTCATAGCCCTGCAACGAATAAAAAAAAACAAAGGAATAGTATATACATCCGTAAGTAACTTAGTGACAGCGTAATATAGTGCAAACAAGTGTCAGCGTAAAACTAAAATATTACCGGATGTGGATAATTAGGATTCCAGCACATTATATTACTGTCTTTGCCACAGCTCAGCAATAGTTCTTCGTCTTGTTTACACCAGGACAACCCAAGAACCCCTCGTTGGTGTCCCTGCAGCACTTTTAAAGGAGAAGTTGCATATCGTAAATCCCACAGCTGAATCACAGGATTTGAATCATCTTCCGAAGCTAAGCACATTTGAGTCGCAACAGTGGGATGCCATTCCACAACTTTATACCGAATCTGCAAGTCGTAAATCACTGATTAGTACAAGATGGCACAGGACTCTTTTTCCCAATGCGTGCATACTGCGAATTCGGTGCTCACCCTCGATGTTGTATCGGCTACTTTGATAATTGGTTCGTTCTTTCTAAGATCCCACATGACACATCTCGTAGAAAACGTAGAGGCTAAAATATGCTCCACTGTAATAAAATTAATTATACGTCGTATATAGTATACAGACAGATCATTCTAACAAATAATACACTTTTGCAATGGCTGTCTAGCTACACATACCTTGTTTATTCCATGCTAAATGTGTTACATCATCAGCTGGCTGTGATCTGGTACCAGTTGACATTGCGGTTTTAGGATTATTGAAGTCCCAAATAAATATCTCCGAATCGGAAGCTCCGGATGCAACTATATGTGGCTATCATTGGTAGTAAAATTTAAAATCATTATCAAATCAGGTATGTCGACAAATTAAGTCACATCACTTTAAAAATCAAGTACTTACACGAAAGCTATTAAAATCTAAGGCACGAACAGGTCCAGTATGTTTATTTTTGGTTAAAACAATAGCGTCTTCGTTCTTTAGGACTTTGGCAGCATCATACACTTGCATCACACCTCCCTCACACCCTGCAACTATTACTCCACTTGGACACTCTGGATCCGCATCCTCATTCCCAGTCATTCCGTGACAACCCCAGATAAGTTTGTGAAATCTGGACAAATTAATTATCGATCAGACTTTAATTTTAAAAAATAAACCACCAACAGAATCGTTGACCCTCATTAATACATTTAAAGCTAAATATAGGATAAAATCTAATGAGATTTGTCATTGGGTGTGATTTACCGGCTGTCACAAGGTAGTGAAGCATTCAATGGCATGTCTAATCCAGGCTGATTGATGTCAAAAAAATAAAGTTCTAGCACCGCATTCGAACTAAACGAGCTGTCAAGCTGTTGAGCAGCAGTTCCAGCAGCCATATAGGTGGCACTGCTTGCAGCCGGAGACCAAGCCACATTGGCCGTTCTGTCAACCTCTTTTAACTTCATATTTTCTGTTAAAACCCTGTGATGACCACACCTGAAAATATTCATAGAATAAAATCCGTGAGAACAAAATAAGCAAACCACAATAAAATTACGATATTACTACGAACTACTGACTACAGTTAATTTTCTCTAGATCCGGTTCAGGTATGCTACTACAGAGAGAGATGACCGGTGAAAATACTTAAAAACTGTAAAAACGTGCATACACAAGCTTACTAATAATTATTTTTTTAAAAAAAGATACTATTCACTGAACTACAAATAATAATTGAACTGAATACGTAGTAAATTAATAATACCAAATCCGAGCGATAATAGGAAGACTGCAAAATTACTACAATCTAATATGTAATCGACTTTGACAACAAGAACTAGCTTTTTCATGCATGACAGACAGTCAGTGACAGGCAACAGCTAAACATTAAACAACACACAAATATCAATATACAAGATTAACAAACAGCTGCATCCTTCATCCTTCATGTTCACCTTCACATCCTAGCAGGACCAAAAATATCCATCCATAGACTATACTTTTGCCCTAAATTAACATAATCACTAACAATTAAATTCACATTCAACATTTTCAATCAGCATTCATCTACGGCAAACAATAAAGCTACTACATACACAACAAAACTGCCAACTACACATGCTTGACCACACCACAATCAACACTACCATTAGCCAACCAGAATCCAGAATTGAGAATAACAGGTTAAAAAACTAACGAGATTCGAAATGAAGGAGAATAATGACAGGAAATACAACTTAACTAACCTTTAGTACTCCGCAGATTTGTTGTTAAGAGACAGAAACAGGTGACTGAAACCGAAACCGTGACGAGTGAGACGAGCGACGACTTAAACAAGTCAGGGCCAGACAGGGGTGACCGAGAGAATTCAGTTGACGTTAACAGCAGTACTTTGACTTCGTAGACAAGATTTGAGATTGAGTGAATGTGTTGAATGACAGAGATAATTCTAGTCGTCTGGAACTGTCGTCATTGATAAATTGGAAATAATCAAATAATGTTGAGTTTTAGTCCACCCGGAAGATTTTTGACTGCCAGATGAGATGAGAGAAGTGGCGAAGGAATCGGGATTATCAATTCCAAATTCCAAATCATTTCTGCCGACGTGGCGATAAGGCCTCGCGAGCTTTAGTGCATGGAAATGCCGAGTCTTTAACTTTCAACGTGGAATACACAGCACCTACCATCGGCCCACACAGCCATTTTTTACAACTACAGTCGACCAACATAATTACTCACTTATAATTTAATTACTTATGTATTTCATTTAATTTCACTATAATGTGAAAACACTCTAACTAGTAAACGTTCAGCCGAACATTACTTCAATTATTTGTTCATTTATTTCCCTTACTAAATAAGAAAGGACACAGTTATATTTTGACTTCAATAGCTACTTTGTTTACCCTTCCTTTCATCGTTTGTTTTGGTTTGCAGATATTCAGCAGTTTACACGCACCAACAAAGGAATATGTATATCAAAATGGTATTTTAACAATGACAAAATGGAATAAAGGAAAATAGAGCTACTATTTGAACATAATATGCAATTATTACGTTATAAACGGATATAATTACATATGTACATAAACTGAACTCTGCTCTTTTATACTTTACACCCTTTTTAATTAAATTAAACAAGTTGCTGATTTGTTCAAAATTCGAAGCACTAATGCAATTATTTATAATTTATTCTGACTTGAACTAATGGGACTCTATCAGTCAACATTCGTTTTACATATTGTTTATGTATTACAGAAGATGTAATTTTGCAATTTTTAATTCATGCAGGTAAGGTATATACGGACGAAGTTAGAACTCCATATTTATAGTTTGCGATTTCTCCCATTTTCATAATTTTAAAACCCTGTCTTTGGCCCTAAAAAATATTAACATGCACAGTACACCATCAGGCATTTTACAATGAAACGCAAGTACTTATTTATACTCCTGGGTAATTTTTTAGTCGTATTACGCATATGTTTTCAGTTAGTAACAAGTGAATACGGGAGCATTATTGTAATCAGTAATAATAAGCTAAATCCATTTAAGTCTTTGATAATGGACAAACTAAGGATAAAATTTATTTTGTAATAGATCTGCATTAATGTTAATCCTAATATTGCTACCAATGCAATGATAAAAAATACAATTATTAGATTAGTATAACTACTTGCATTACCATTACTATTGAGTGAATGAAAACGACGGAAAGTAAAAAAAAAAAAAAATAGACAGCTCAGACAAAGCTGACTAAGACTAGCCGGTGGGGTGTTAAGAAACATTTCTACTCATTGGGAAAAACTTGCAATTGAATTTCCCATGAATTAAATATTAGCTACTGGTACAAAACACCGCAAACTTAAAGTACTTATAAAATTTAGTACTAGTTTCGCAACATGAATAATTATTTAGCTTTCCGCTTCCTGCCTCGGGACGGAGTGACGGGAGTAGTGGGAACCACGGGACTGACGGATGTCACCGGAGGCTGATTGCTTTGAAACCACTGAACACGGAATGACTCCAAACCCAGTGAATCCGTCTTCCTTGCTGTAATGTTGTACAAACTTGTATCATCAAACGGTTTGGACGAGGCTAATTCCGTAAACTTCAATTTTGTGGCGTTGGTCTTTCGTCTGCGAGCACCACAAACGTCAGGGAAATTCGGGTCCTCCAAACATACTTTACTTTCAGAACTTGACCCAGAATATCCAACTCTGTTTTTGGGATGAATAGAATTATTGTTTAACATCATTTCTTCCTTATAGAAGCTCGCAATTTTCTCCTTAAATAATTGTTTTTCATGGGAATTTCGTAGGTCTTGATCCGGAGGATGCAGCCCCAAGAGTACCAAAGGTAAACCCATTGTTTCTGCAAATGTTCTCGGTGTGTTATTTCGTTTCTTGACCTCTTCTTCTTTCCGGACTACCTTCAAGGCATCAGCCCATATGAAATCATCTGGAGATGAGATACTATCAAACAGGCCACCGTCCTTTCCACGTTTCCTTTTGGACTTCCCAGCTCCATTTGCTCCACTCATTTCACCTAGAAGATGTAAAATGTAAAGATGCAATTAAAATATCAGTACTGTAAATAGGGGTTACTTGTGAATAAGCCGCGACTGTCCCGTGAGTGTATCTTTGAACCTTAATAACTTTTGAAGTACAGCTCACAAGGATGACCCAAATGGCTTTTAGAATTTGCTACACTTTTCTGGGTTCTTTATTGGTACACAAACTGAGAAACTGAAAATTCTCTGACAAGGGTCCAAAATTTGAAAAACCCCAAAAACTGCCTAAATGTGACTGTTTCCTTCCAAGACCACCGGGTGCTTCTCTTGGTCAAACTGTACGTAATGTAGGAACCAATTTTTTAAAGATCGCTCTGCTTAAATTTTGGATGAAGTAATGGATATCCGGACAAAAAGTCCCAGGCAGGGCCAAAAGTCCGGCCCAGAAAAAGTCTTTTTGGACTCGGCGAACTTTTTGCAGTTTTAGCGGACCTTTTTCCCTGTTGGAGACTTTTTGCCCCGGCCTCAATTACGTTGACAATAATGATACCTTCTGCTTCAAAAATATATAGTTTCTGTACAATTTAATTTTGTCAGCGTGGCTTCTGAATCACACGTATTAACACAGTTCAAAATTGGATCATCCATGATGATAACGATAACAATTAGGTATCTCCTAAAGATAAGAGCACTTTCTTCGAAGAAAAAACCTTTATTTTGAGCCTAGAATAGGATTTACATAGCAGATATAATGGCCAGCGTAAAAAATAGCATGAGAAAAAATAGGTCACACTTTGCACTTGGCAGTTTTTCGATTTATATTCTCGGCCTGCAGTATGCAGTACAAGATATAAAGTAAGATTAGAACTCTTGTATGTACTAACAGGAAACTAATTTCAACACTCCCTTTTGTAAAAAATAAAAATCTTTCCGCTAAGCAATTAGAAATAAAGCTCGTTTTGAAATCTGAACGTCAAAGTTGGCTGGTTTTTTAACCTAGAAATTACAAAAAGTTGACTTTGCCCATTGAGGCTTTTTTGATTTTGAAGTACCTACAAGAAGTTAATTTATTGAGCCCGAGTTTTTAAGACATGCTGACAATGAGGTCAGTTGTCAGTTTGTGGTACCTAGTCAATACGTCAATACATATATAGTGACAGTGCTGACAGCCATGAGATTTACTACATTTGACATTGATAGTAACTTCAGCGACTTGATAACTGATGACGGAACGTAGTATTATTACGAGGACCACGACAGAACTACACAGGCTATCCCTCTGAATTAGTCTGAATGATTCTTCCCGGGAATTGAAGTAGTATGTTTTTTTTTACTGCTAACAATTAAAGTACTGACATTACTGACAAATACAATATTATGAGTAGTATATATGTATGTGATAGACAAACAAGGAAGCCTACTTGTGTATTTCCAACTTACCAAAGCTTAATTTCTGAAATTCCTGCAGTTGACTACAAAACGGTGAACGTAAGGTGGGTGGACAGATGAAGATTTGAATTTGAAGCTGGAGCAGACCGAATACAAATGACTGCTTGCACGAAGGCACCTTGAAATAACTAGAGTTTTAAAATAATTTTTTAATGCAATTAAAGAAAGATGCAAATCAAGGAAGCCATCCGCTGCGACACAGTGAGACCACCACGATGTGAGATGTGAAGAATCTAGAATCATGGGGAATCCCGCCTTCACATTCCTGTCCTGCTTCTGTAAATCCTGCAATTGCCCTTTGCCGTCAGCCGTCCACTTTTCTTTTAGCCATTTACTGCTGTCCAGTACGAGTGTGAATCATTGATGCCGGTTTATGCTTTATCTCTTGGGGTCGTCCATACACTGCGTGCACGCTCTACCAACAGGTCATTGAAAATGGATCCGGAGAGCATTAGAAACGCATTGGCATTGCTTATAATGAATAATTATGATAAATTATGAACGTATAATTAGTCAAGATGAGTTCAACAGGGCTTCGCATTCAAGAGGATTCCAGGATTTTACGTTGGTATAACATTTTACATTGGCAAACTCTATCAAAACGTTGTGCACTATTTTTGGGTCTAACTTAACTGAAATGTGTTATTCCTATGTATAATGTATGTGTAACAAAAATTGGATGAAATAAAGAAAACCCCAGTTAATAATAATAATTATAATATTAAATTAACGCGGACCTCACGTATACCACAATATATATTATTTGTGTCAACCGTTTATCGACCTGCAGGGTCCCCACTAACTTTTGCCCTCCTCATCCATGGCACAACGTGTTTTATAATGAATTTTATTGTGGATTAAAAATATTGATCAGCTTTAAAATCAGTTGTTAACCTGTTATACAAAACAGTTATGACAAAAAACTGAGGCAAACACAATTTTTACAATTGTAAGATGTATGGATGTATGGAAGCCAGTAACTAGATGAACGTCTTGCAGTCGTTGAGGAAGTGCTTTTAAAAGGGAAAGATAAGGACTTCGAATTCATTTTTCATCTTACTGCTGTCATCAATAAGGCCTTGTTATTACCATCTTCTAACTTTCATCACTGCACTGCACTGTATGTCAAATTGAAGATCCTGAAGATGCGAACTTTCCTTTTAAGATCTCGCTAGCCATCTCGTTTTTACTAATTCGGACCCACATTGACTCAGTTTTTGATCATAACGGTGTTGTTTTTTAACCGATTATAAAACCAATCACTATGCTAGATCCGCAGTAAAATTTTCTATAAAACAACTTACATTTACCGTGATTGTATGACTTTGCTGGTTTGCACTGTGGATGGGGGAGGGGCAAAGGTTATTGGGTACCTTGTACAATGGTAGCCGTTTTAAAATTATGATCCTCATTTTAAAATGCTTTTAACATATTTTATACCTTTTGAATAGATATTCTAATATTTTAGGAATCCACATGTATAATGTGGATAGCGTATGTAAACTTCTGTGGTATTTTTCATGTAATTTTATAGAGAGCCAAATGTAAATGAAATATGAGATACCACATTATGTAATGGAACCTTTGGAAAATGCTTAACTAGAGGGTAAAGAGCACATGAGGGCAAACTGCCCATCTGAATAAATCTAAATGCCCATTTAGCGGCCATTTAAATACCACTTAGTCATGCTAAATGATCGCTTTACCCGCTTAATTGGGCATTTTGCCCTCATGCGCTATTTACCCGATAGTTGGGCATTTTCCCCGCGTGGGGCATTTTGTCCTAGGTTCCATTATACCTTTTTATATCTATAGGATGAAGGCTTTTAATTGTGATTTACTTGCAATTGTGGTCGCTTACAATAAAACACTGAAAGAAGTAATATTCGCAGAGGCAGACAACATTGTGTGCACTTGATAGAGTACCTCTCGGAGTGCCTTATTGAGCGTGACTTGTTTAACGAAAGAGTGAAACAGGCATCTAAAAAGTCGGCCAATGGGGGGGGGGGGGGGGGCCCCCCCCCTGAATACGGTCCCTGAAATAGCTGCGTGATACTGTAGATACTGATTTCAGTTTGGGTCTGTAGATTTAACGTTTGTAGACGTTTTATTTTTAAATTGGTTCTGTAGAGACACAAAATATTGATTTGACTACGTCGCAGTATTGAGAGCTGTAATCGCAGACTGCGATCGAAGCGAGCCAAAAAACTTTGATGCTGATCATTAACTTAGATCATTACTTAATCAATAGATCATTAACTTAGATCAGAAAGAGAGTACCAAAGATTGCAGACATAATGGAAACATTTAAAATTAAACTACCTATATCTAAAACATTAACTTTTTACTGGGGACAGTAAATTACTGGAGAAAACTTCTACTATGAATTAACCAAAAACGATATATTTGAGTTATTCATGAAGGATCAGGGAATTCCTCCGTCGCTGCTGATAGAAGATATAGTGACTACTGTACTTAAGAAATCAGCACAAATCTGTACTCATCATTTGTTTTCCAGTGTCCCAAGCAATTAGTTGCAATTTGTTTTTAAAAATAGTAGTTGTAAAATTTGTACTACAAACATAAACTATTGTTAAACAAATTCTGGTTCGTATACTGAGTCCGTTGGGCTATCCTCGATGGAGGACAGTGATGGCTTTGTTTTGTTAATAAAGTTCGTCTTTCTCTCTAGAAAACCAAGATTAATTGACTAGAAAATCGATTTTTACGATAGCATACATCAACAGCAGAATGCTCCGCCGGACGAACGCCAAAGTCTGAAAATTAAGCTAAATTGATTAAAAATTTTAAAAATTAAAAAATTAAGCTAGATTAATTGATTAATTACATACCGAGTAACATGATTTATGAACGTTCCAACGAAATCTATGAAAAGGCCGTGAGGTGTGTACATAATAAATGCATGGAGAATTACATACATTTACATAATGAAACTTTAAAAATGGAGATTTTGATCGTGAATTAATATGGCGGCACACTTGAGTTTTGTTTTTGGAATCTACTCATCTCAAGCTGTTCATCTATCAATCCACCAACGGTATGTTATTTGTGTCTGCAGCTCCATTTTTCTTTAAAAACCTGAAGTTATGATCTAACGAATCTAACCAAGACAGGAATTAAAAATGAAAATTATGTAAGTACAAAACTAGGGTAGGTGCATGCAAATGTGATAAATACTTAAATGTGATAATCTCTTAATAGGGACTCGTTTTCAAACCGATTCCGCTACAGCTTTCATAAGTACAATGTTTTCAACGGCTGATTGAATCAAAAATGAAACAGGCAGAAGATTCCATCGAATTTTTCTAACTCAAACCATTAACTAGCCCATTTCAATAATTATCACATTTACGCACACCTACCCTACCTAAATAAGTAGGTCCTATATCTTTCTTATCTTCCTCATCGAATTAATCCAAATTAAATTAATCCAAATCCAAATCAATGGACACTAAAAGAGCACACAGTAAAGGGTAGTATTACTAATCTGTACTTTAATGTGAGTTTACTTTCGTAAATACCTTAATGTTAATATTATGCTATATGTACATAAGTAACTTTTCCAATCTTTATGTTCAATCACGCATATGTATTTTACATCCTTGATCCTTCGAATATATAGCCCATAGATAAAGTAATAAGTACCCAAAAAAAAGTATATTTGCTAGCATAGTACATATTTATATAAAATTTTATTTAAATATATAGCAACAGTAAACACAGTTACTTACTTAGTAGTTTTAATTTTAATTTTTTATTTTGTAGTTACAATTTTAGTACTTATCAGAGTTATATAAATACAAATATGTACGGCCAAGATGTTCACCATGCGTTGCTCACATGTCACAAGAAGGTTCACAAAATCATTTATAGAACACAAAACACAAATATTGTTTTCTAATTTTGACTATCGTAATTCATACCGTGCCATCTTTAGGTTTGTATGTAAGCACAGCCTCCTGCAAGAAAAAGTCTCTGCGTGCCAACATTACAAAAGGGCACTTTTTCTCATAAAAACAATTAAACAATGCAGTTTTCCACAAAACATGGGCATTTTTTATATAAAATGGAGCGCGTTTGTTTTTTACAAAAACTAGGTTTGTGACCATAGAGCACAAATGAAAAATGCAGGGCAAAAGTAATATAAAACTAAACTGAGAGCAGGCCTCTAAAACGTCGGCCGGCGCTGCGGGCCTGAAAACGGTCCCTGAAATAATTGCTTGATACTGTAAATACTTGTTTCAGTTTGGGTATGTAAATTTAATGTTTGTAGATGTTTAATTTTTTAATTGATTCTGTAGAGGCACAGTTTTAAAAAATATTCTGATTTGACTACGTCGCAGTATTGAGAGCTGTAACCGCAGACTGCGAACGAAGCGAAAAACTGATGCTGAACTTACAAATACCTTACCTTTTTGTAAACTATGACCACCCTTTTAACAGTTCAGGGGGTGGATTCAAAAAAGATCCAGCAACTTTAAAAGTGCAAAATATTAGATGCCAGTTGGTCGGCTGGGTGCCAAAAATTAGGGCTATGTGCCACTTGTGGCATCCACTTACATGGAGGCCCTTTCGGCATATAAATTGCACACGTGCGTATGCAAATAAATGACCCGAAATATTAATAAGCAGATGTCTGCATTGACTGCACAACACCGGCTGCATGAGTAATTATTAATACATAAAAGTTATCAAAAAAGCTTGAGTTGAGAATAAATTAACCTTTTTATAGTTTCTCAAACTGATTTGTTACCTAACCGTCAAGTGACAATAATAAAGTGACATTACTCAAGTTAATAAATAAATTAAAGATTAAAGTTAAAGAAAAAGAATCTTTGTCATGGTTAGCTGCGTATATATGGCCCTGTCCAAGGAATAGTGACGCAGACTTTTGGCGCTCTTTTTAAACCGTTTTACTGATTTCAGGGAAATAAGTTGGAGTTGTTCGAGGGGTTTATTGACGAGTCAAATGAATTGACGTTAAAATAACCAAGTTTTCGTGCATATAAACTATTACACGAAGTCTCAGTGTAAATAGTAAATATTAAAATAAAGTTATCGTAACCGATTAGTTATTTTAGTAATTTTTAGCAATCTTTTTTAAAGAAATAAAACACTTTCCCTCCTTCCTTGCCGTTTCTTTTCCTTTTACACATATACACATTTTGTATCACTTATTTACAAACAGCAAACCAGAACCCAGCAATTTGACAACTTTGAACTTGACATTCAACTTTGCAAAATATTCAAGTTTACAATAATAGCATACCTAGTTGATAGTCTTGATAGTAGCTCGATAAACTTTTGCAATACAACACTTTCCTTTTAAAATTCTAAAATTACTTGAATGCATTGATTTTGAATACATGCAACATGTGAAATTTTCAAGTGCAGCTACATTCTACATTTGCATAATTCACGATTTCGAATTTTAAATGGTTAAATTTTAAAGTACCGACAAGGAGCAAAATTCTTAGTATGGTGAATTTTGTCAGAACATTTTAACCAATGACTAACGGTAAGTCGAATTAAATCTCGCTTTTATTTACTTTCTCCTAATTATAATGTCTATGTTAATAGTATTCCTATCTTAGTTGCCCCTATTTCCTATGTTCTTGTACCTTGTATGGTGGTACACTCTACAAATTCTCAATAAAAACGATTCATTTTTCATTCGGAACTCATTAAAAACGCGTTTAGTACGCATCCAAGGGGCTTCAATGCGTTTCAAATGCAAAATTCATCCTTTGAAATGAGATGTCGTAGAGTGTAAGTACCTAATGTGCAAATCAAAATTACAAGGTTTCCAGTTAGATTCAGTAGCATTTATAGTGCAGAGTAAATTCGAATTATACACCGAGATGTTATGAAAGCATTTCAATATTTTACTGATATATGCTTGATTAAATTTTGTTTGTAATTTTGTAGCTCACTGCACATTACTGAACCAAGTAAGTACAAACTGATTCACTGGATGACACGGTCATCTATTTTTATAGTATGCGCACAAAAACTAAATGCAAACTTTGGATCCTGCCCAATCTTTGTATTTCTTGCACCTCATTCATCATTTTACATCCAGTAATGCCAGGATTCTATTTAATGCAATAAATATATTACGTTCAGTTAGCGATGCCGGTAAAGAAGTTCCGATCTCGCAATTCAAGTAAGTTTTAGCGAATAAATTGAAGCAGCAGACTAATATAGACCAAGATAGCGATCAATTTAATCGTACGTAGTTTACTCACTATTCCCAAATTATACGTCTAATAAGGAAATCGTATTCTTTACAGCGAAAGTAGCGGAGGAGCGGGATGATGCAATACCATGGCCACCTCCGACGGAGTCACAATCAGTATCCTTCCCCGACAATTTCACAATTCCATTTTTACAGCCTCTGTCATCGTTCCCAGTGAGCTCCTCCTCTAATTCTATCATTGGCGATCAAAAGTTAACAAGTAGGCGAAATAGTAGTCATGAAATTCAAGAAAGGGATAAATTTGCGTTGAAGCCATTTGCGAGTACATCAATCTGTGCCTCCTTTCCACCCCTCGCCCTCCCAATGCAACATCCTGGCGGACTGAGTGGTGACGAATTTCGAACAATGAATTTTTTTGGAGCTATGCCTTTGCCAATCCCACCACCTAAAAGATTTACTTCTCCTCCTATTGGAGTCTTTTGGGACATAGAAAATTGTCAGGTAGTTTGTATGTATTAACAAAAGGTGAAAATTTTTGCTTGGAGCCGCAATAAAATTTTAATAATATTAAATATAGGTGCCGAGTGGAAAATCAGCTTTGATCACAGTTCAACGCATTCGTGATCGATTTTTGGGTCGATTTCTTGAGGCTGAGTTTGTCTGTGTCTGTGATATAAGAAAAGAATCGCCGCAAGTCATTCAGGTTAGTGTTAGCTTTTGTTTTGGTTGATGGCAGCAAATGCCAGAAAGGGAAGGGATGAAATAGGTTTACTACTATTAACCATGCCTGCTTGCTACAAAAAGAAACAAAATTGGGAATATTTTCATGGTCAATTACGCAGGAGCTGAATGATGCTCAAGTAAGTGTTGTTCATGTTGCTGGGAACTCAAAGAATGCAGCGGATGACAAACTGCGGCAAGCAATGAGAAGGTTTGCGGATGTGTACACATCCGTCATGTCCAGTGATGCTCCTCCGGCAACAGTACTTTTAATCTCGGGTGATATTAATTTCGCAACTGATCTCTCAGACCTAAGATACAGGTACGTTATTGCTTTAATGTTTCTATTGAAATGCAAAATATCGTTAATAGAATTTTAGTGTAGATTGTGTTTTATTAGTCTGTTGGTTCTACTTTAAGTTAAGTCAAGTTGTAACGTCCCTATTCTTGAACTAAACTTCCCTTTTAATTGCTTAGTATTAGTTGAAGGCAGATATACCCTGCGCAATTATTATTATTATTATTATTATTATGCAGGGTTTTATTCATAATTTCCAATATTGTAGTACATACGCAACTAATCATATAGATTTTAAACTGCCGTAATGATTCACACTTTTGACGTTCTCAATGTATGGATTTGCTAAATGCGTTTCGAGATAAAATCATATTGGACAGCCTTCTAAGTTAAAACTTGAAACAACTATGCAGTTTTTAGAATGAATTCTTTGGAGAAGGGCTAGCTCTGCTGCACTGTAGTTTATCTCTTCGTTACGTGTGCCTCAAATTGTTATTACATATTTAAAACACTGCTGTATAACTTTTCTGTGCGTTACATTTTAGCCTCAGTACATATTTAGTGCTAACTCTTGCAATTTCCAACGACAGGTGTTTTAGCCTTCAACCCATGTGTAATATAGATAAACTGCCATCCGCACAATTAGGCATGCATTCAAACCGAAGTACCGTTCTTAAGTAGCCTGCGAATATTAGGAATAAGGCATGCAGGCATACCACATTTCATCCATTCGTAAATACCACGCTAATAAGTCAGGACTTACTTATTTAAGTGTTAAATTTTGAAAGCAGCATAGGAGGCACTTAAACTGGATCAATTTTCCCAACCTGCAATACACTAAAAACACGAAAAGACTAAAGAATAACTTTATCTGATTTTTTTTTTAAATTGTAATAATAAATTGTAATATAATGATTGTAATAATTAATACTATACCATTATCCCCAAAGTTTGAGAGTTTAATAGTATACTGGTAGAAATGTCCTTTTAAACGATAGAATGGATAGAACAATTTAATGTTGTATACTGCATGCATGGAATATTATGGAAAGAAAGGCTGAAAAAAAAAAGAATACGGATATTTGTTTGACTGTGCGACAAAGATTGGCAAACTAAGGTCCACATTTTTATAAACGCGAAATAACTATACATGCCTGCTTATTACATACCTACTTTATTTCTTGGAAAAAAGTCTTACATATTCATTTTTCCTTACTTTTTAAACATTTGATCGTTCATTTTATAAGATTGTGTTATGTTGGCCAGAATGAGCTATATAAAGAAAAATGAGTGTAAAGTGTCTGTAATTTAACAGAAAAATGTATGCAGGTGGGGAATTATTTTTCCATACTTTTTGATTTTGCCTTACTTTACCCTCCCACACTTTTTTTCCATACATTTTCATACCTCGCTTTGTAGGGTAAAACTTTCACCTTTTTATTTTGTATGTAGTGTGTCCATCTTTGCTGCGCGAAATGTGAAAAACAGGCTCAAACAAAAAATAATAATAAAGAAAAAAGTGGGAGCAGAAAACGCAAGCATGCATGAATTTGGTCGAATTGTTGCAAAAAGAAAGTTGGTTGTGGTTTATGGATGAACAGCTTGAATTGTTTGAATAAATGCAGCAAACGCACGCCCCGCATCTGCAATCCCGCATAATGTCGTCCAACAATATGGTTAGACCGTAGGGGGCGTGTATTAACTACGCTCTCCTGTCTTACCATTGAATGTTCCTAAAACATTTCCTGGATGTCACGCTGTGAAACCCCAAAGCAGAAGTCATTTACGAAAGCTCCCTCGGTCGCAACAATACTCAACATCTAGCTTGCGTAATCCTGAATCCTGAATAGCGAGCCCACAAAACGTTAAAATCTGAGGCCCTGGCCCCCGGCTGTTATTACTCACACGCTCAGACGGCTCAGAGTGAACCGTCATTCATTCATTCATTTCTTTGACTCCTCCAGTCCACAGAGTAACGATTGAAATAGCGAAAAGCGAGGCCGAGCCAATAAACTTGTCTTTTTCAAGCACTGCTTTCGGGGAGTGGAAGTGCAAATCTTATAGCAGTCTGGTACTTATTACTATGCCCAGTTTGTGATTTTGCTTTTGTATACATAGCATGATATCGTATGTAATTACACAATGCTATTCTGCACATGTGAGAAGATCTGGCAATTTTCTCAGATTCAGTCTGACAGTCTGACCTGCATGTCAGACACAGAGCCACAGCTGGACTACAGACTTGTGGTCATCTCCAGGTTTTCTCCCCATTTTTTACCTTTTAATCTCTCCTTTTTCTGACCCTTTTCCCATTTTCACTCATTTACATGTACCTGGAACCGGAACGTGTATGCATTAGCAAATATTAGCAATTAACAGGGATTTTCAAGTAACTCGACTGGGATCAGTCAATGCGTTGCGAAGTGTGATCGTGTTATCTTGTAGTTGTTTTGCGAATTTGTTATCATTGTCATAGTTCACTTTGGTATTTCTTAATTGGTTTGTGTAGGAAACGGCTTTACATAATTTTGCTTCATAATAAACACGCACCAGACGCCCTCATCCTGTGTGCTCACGAGCATTACGACTTTCACTCTCTACTTGGACACCTTCCGCCCCGGCCTGTGATAAGAGAAGATTTTGACGAAGACAAGGGTGAGTATTTAAATCCGAATTTTCAGGTTTGATTGAATGCTTTAAATGTTGAAAATGAGTTTTAACTATTGGGCAGTAGTAGACTATTGACTGGGCGTAGTTTGAAAACAACATTGAGTGATGCTATATAATATCAATATCGAATTTCTTGGTAATTATATCTTAGCAGAAATTCCTTTTAAAGGAGGTCAGTGTCCAATGGATGTCGTCGTCAGTGAATTACCCTCCGTCAAAAATGTAAATAAAATCAAGAGTCGGCTGAAAAAACTCAGCGACAACTGTGGTGGGAAAGTGATGAGCATCCAGGGCCAGTTTGCGATCGTTCGATTCCCTAATAAAGAAGCTGCTCTCAGGTAATCATACCTGTTTGTTTTAACTATTGTTACTATACCAGGAAGTACTTTTAGTTTTTGACGATGCTAGGGTGCCACGTGGCATAAAACTTTGCCTGAATTAGGTTACAGTACAGGTTAACGTTATTTGGTAGCATGAAAATAATACTAGTTACTTTAGTAGTAACATAATTGGCTGGTTAAAGTCTTCTACCGTGTGGTTAGTCGTATATCAAAGACTGTAAACGGCACTACATAGAAGGTAGGATAGCTAAAAATAGTAGAATAGTTGTTGTGGAATGCTAGGAATTTATGGAATATTACTTATCGTGTTTAAATTCGTTGCTCAAGTGCTCTCGTAAAGCACTTGCAAGCTCTTAGTCTTTATATTCTAATTGCAGATTTACATCTGTCGGATTCACGATGATTATTTAGCATAGCAAAGCTTTAGTTTGCACTTGGCGTTGCCAGTACGCTTGCCAGGTTTTGAATTTGAAACTAATCGGAGCTGGGTGGTTTTTAAATGTTATCTTTTAATCTCAGATAGATATTCAAAGTATGCGTCCAATCATTGTCATCTCTCTAAATGGTAATGGATACATTCTTTATTTTGTTAAGGTAGAAGTGGAAGTCGAAAATTTATTTTGATATCAGTAAACTAGCTGCATAAGTTTAAGTATCGTTGATTTCTCTTGTTTCTCTACCTGGGTTCGGTAAGTTAATTAGTTCGCGATAAGCGAGCTACAAGTATGCGCAATATGTGATGCCCTGTGTAATAGTGAAATTTGTGCTAAAAATATATTCATCGTAGTTCCCACTGGGTGGGTGCAGTAATGTTTCCAAATATTCGTGGCTTTCCCGTCTATACAATTGTAACTAGTAACATTCCTGTAAAGTTTTTAAAACATCGGGTCATTAAAGGACAACTGCTGATAAAAACTCGCGTTAAAAATCGAAATGATAAAATGCAAGGAATGTAAATGTGTCAAATTCTTTACGTTTAACATCTACCGAACTGGCGAGTATCGATGTCGCTTCTAGAGTTGTTACGTTTTTAGCCTTACCATCGTTACTACTTAGCTTGTAGTAGTCGTATCTTACACCGTTAGTTTAGTTTTGGTGAAACACAGAACATATACTTTACCTAATGACATCCTAAAATTTAGTCGTTAAGCTCAGTTTTCTCTTAATTTAAGGGATTTTGAAAGTAAAATTTGTGTGAAACCTGGAAACTAATTTTTGTGTGTATTGTTTTGAGAGAATTTTCGAAAAAATTATTACTGATTGATTTATAGACTGGGTAAGTCATTTAAATTCTTCTCATTTAGGAAAATGGATACTGCAATTTACTCCACGATATATTTATAGACAAGTAGCTGCATTTTAGCGGTCTAATTACCATTAATTTAAATCTTTAGATGTTAAAATTTACATTTATAACATTTGTCTGCCTGCAAATTTGGAAGTTGGAGGCCTTATTTGGTTGCTTCAGTGCTTAGTTGCATTGAAGAAAGGAGGTTTCATAATAGTGTAGTGCACAATATTCCTGCGTAGGCCAGTGATACCTGAATTTTGAATTTTTGGTCCGTATTTTCAGGGCGACTAAGAGGATGAATGGTGAAGACGTTTTTGGTTCAAAGATTCGCGTGCTGTACTCATCACAGATTGAAATCCCTCAGCCACAACATCAGCAGCATCAGCCAATGATATCAATGCAGCAACATCCGATGATGGGAATGACTAGCCTCAGCGGGACAATGATGTCATCTCTGTCTCCTCCGAATATGGCGCAGTACCCATGTCAAGCTAAAAAGAAAGCAGGCTGGAAAAGATCTGCCACTGCAATTGAACAGAGTATGTTTTGAACGTTTGACGTTTTTCTATAAAATAATAGTATAACTCTTGTGCTTTGTCCTTGTATACATTTTGTTGTGTTGCTCCAGTAACCGTTTCTCCAATGATACCTTTTCGTGCTACAGACTCGCATGTCGATTACTCCACACTGAAGAAAGAAGTTGCCGCTCTGCTACAAGACGTTCCAAACCATTGTCTTCCTTTATTTAAGTTTCGGGAAATGTTTGAACGACGCTACCGGCGCTCTGTCTCTTCGTATGATCTGTATCGAATGCGGGATGTTGTCAACATTTCAGAGAGTTCCACCTTTTCTTCCTCTAGTTCTGGGTCTAGTTCATCATCTTCGGGGCGTAACATTTCACTGAGTCAGGATTGGGTTCACAAGGTGTCAGAAATACCTTTATGAATTTCTAAAAGCTGTTAGAGTAAGCTGCTACATAGTAGTAATTAATTTGACTTGAAAAGATTTCTTATACTTCAACGATTATTTATCTCTTATAGGAAGACGATCTTTTACTATTCTGCAAGCTTCACCCCCCGAAAACTGGAGGTGTTGATAAATGTCGAACGGGATGGGCAGAAAAAGAAGTCACACCATCTATGCCTGTTGTTCTGATTGATTTAAAGACTTTGTCTACACGTGTTCACACAATGCTCCATTCGCATGATGGCTGCATACCTATACTGAGCTTCTTGGATTGCTACGAATTTGCTTTCGGACAGATCGAATTAGCTGATGAGGGGAATGGCGTACCCTTAGAGCATCTCATCACTTGTGTTCAGGGAGTTGAAATAGGTTTTGCGGACAACGGAATGAAACGAGTGCAGTGGAGTGAGAAGAAGGAAATCGAAATAAATAACTCTGGTATTTATTAATTATGCAAGAATTTTGTGCGCAACACCTGCCGGCCGTTTACTGTCGCATTCGGTTTCAGTAAGTTCATCACAGTCCACTAAACTATTTTTATTATTACCAGGTGTTGCTCAACCTCACACACTACAGATGATTCAGCTATCTCGTGAACTGATTGACTTGCTCAAAACTTTCTCGAGATGCTGTCTTCCATTTGCGAAACTCATCCCGGCTTATCATCATCACTTTGGACGGCAGTGTCGAGTTGCTGACTACGGGCATGCTACCCTCTCTTCGTTGCTCAAAACTCTCCCAAACACAATTCAAGTCATGGGAGAAAATCAAAATCGTGTTTTGACTCTTGCTCATAAGGCTCAGGTGCTGCAAATCTTCAAAAGTCTTTACTGTGTGGAAATACATTTGGATTTTGGGTATAGCATGTACTTAACAAACTGAATTCGTGTTTCAGATGAAAAGATTTGCGACTGATATGTTACGCGTATTAAAAGCGCAAGGGGGACCGAAAAAACAAATAAAACTGGATGATTTCCCGAATTCATTTTATCAAGTCTTCCCTACACGCATTTTCGCTGCCGAGGACTATGGCCTGTGTTACCTCAGTGACTTAGTCATGGAGCTGGTGGAGAACTCCGCTTTGGTTGCACTCCTTAAAGATGAAGAAGGGAACAACATTTTAGCCATTCCTAAGAGAGAACAGACTCCACAAGAAATTCATAAAACACGAATTTTTGCCACTGAAGTATGCAGTCATTTACTTATCTACTGTGTAAACTATTGTTACATAATATTTCTTTCACAGGTATTTCACATATGGATGTATTTACTTTTTGCTTTATCTGTGTTACACTTCCAGGTATTCGACTTACTGCGTCATTCGATAAGGTGTGAAATGCCTTTCTCAAAATTCATCCCTGCCTATCATCACCACTTCGGAAGGCAGTGTCGCGTGGCTGATTATGGATTCTCTAAGCTTGCCGAACTTTTTGAAGCCATTACAGACACGGTTATTGCTGTAAATCCTAATAATTCGGTCACATCTAGTCCAGATTGCAACATGGATGATAAGATTCTACGTTTAACTCCTAGAGAGCAACTTAAAGTAATATTCTTAAAAATTTTCAATAATCAAATTTTTGTCCAGTGGCACAGTGTTTCTGTTGATACTACCGGTAAATCAAACTATGAAATTTTTTTTTACTTTCGCAGGTAGTAGGAGAGCAGCTATGGGGCCTAGTGGATAAACGTAATAAGGCTGGGTTAATCACATCATTGGACGATTTAGATGAGCTTTATTTAAATGAGTATGGATTCGTACTACGTCCAGATTTATGTGAGGGCGGAAGCATAGTGGATTTGGTGGCGAACAAACTCAGTCAGTTTATCAAAGTAAGTTGTGTATAGGTTACGAACTTTATAAGTGATGAGTTTGTTTTTAGTTTTCCTTATTTTGTACAACTATCTAATCTAATTGCTGTAATTTTTTCACAACTACAGCTGGAAGGGGAAAAATTGTTGTTGGTTGATCGTGCTCAAGTGGAGCAACTGGTGCAGGACGCTAAAAGTATTCTGGAGACTCAGCCCGACTGCACAATGGAATTGGATCAGTTTATTAAAATATTCAAGAACCGCTTTCAAAAGGACATTGACTTGTCCACAGTGCAGAGAGATCTAGCTCATATAATGCTCATTTCGCGCGATGAAAATGACAAAGAAATGATTTCTCTTGCTCCCCTCCGTGTTTTCGCCCGTGAAGTCGTCGAACTGCTGGATGAAATTGGGGGCCACATTCTTGTCGCAAATTTCGAAACCTCGTACTTGCATAAGTGAGTGCTAACTCGATCAGGGTTATGATTTCGTGTGGCTTGTTATTGATTATGTGTTCAATGCATAAATGGATCCTTGTTCGATCTTTCAGGTTCGGTCGTCCTCTACGACCTGCGCAAATGGGCTTTCCATCAGTAGCGGCTCTGCTTCAGTCCATACCGGATGTCATATCCATCCGTGGGACGAATCGTACTAAGCGTATTGTGGTTCTCAACAGTAGCAGTGCTGCAACTATCACGGAGAAACGGCATTTAGCGTCTAGGTCAAAGTCGCAGATGCAATTATCCTCTGCTCAACAACATAGCTATCATCCCGTTAACTCTAACTCTTCCACAGGACATTTTAGTGGACGAGCCAATGGAGTCAACTCCCAAATCCATCATGAGCAACAGCAGCCTTCACGTTGGTCTCCAAAATGGAGAAGTGGGAATGGTAATCAAAATTCTGGATCTGTCATCCAACCTCAAATGTATTCCCCTGCTCCTCCTCCCCCACAGTCCCCAATGTTCACCCAACGGCCGGCCACAGAAAACAGCGTTTTCACTTTCGATCGTCCTCCTCAGATGAGTCCTCCTGTGTATGATATGTGGATGCGAGATGCTAGCACTCCAGCCTCTCCTCCTGTGTCACCGCCAATGGTTTGGGCTTACCATCCTGTCGTGTATCCAGCACAGGCATCTTCACCTGTACCGTCCTCCAATGTGATTGTAAGCTTCAGAAACGCATTCCCCGTATGTTTCTTCGTTAAAAGTGCATTATAAGCCATTTACTCCCTTTCTTAAGCGCTACGCGAACTATTTGGTGGTTCTGTAAAACACAGATCACGCTATTCGGGTGGTGCTCTTTCAAATTACTTATTATTATTAAAGCCACGATTGCAAAATCCCTTTATATGAAAAGATGACTTATATTTCACTTTAAACGTCCATTTGATGTGCTTAATTGTGGATTAAATATTTTAAACGTATGTTCAGATGCCTGCACACATTTCATTTGGATCTGGACCATGGAGCCCACCTCCACCTCAGATGATGATGTTTGAACCACGTATGCCGTCCTCATCAATTAGTCTGCCAACTTCTACTTTGGGAAATAATAATTTACAGGGTAAGGAAATTCAGCTTAGTTGTTAGTTAAGTTATGCGACGATATAGTGCACTTCCTTTATATTAGTTGAATTTTATCTTGGATTTATTGTAACGAATAAAAATTTATAAAATAGGTCAGGGACGTCTCACTAATTCATTCCAACGCCTAAAACTGCCTTCCGACGAATGAAGTCACCGTCGCAGTCCTCCAAAGTCGTCATAACGGGTTCCTACGAGTAGTTTTATAGTCACTGGTTTAGGTAGCAAATTCGAAAATTAATATTAGCTTTGAGTTCAAGACTTGTGCTTGGTACTTGAAGTGAGATTTAATGCATGGGAAACTGACTTTGGTGACAATTGTTGTGACAGGTTTCTGTTTGGTTCTGTGTGAGAAGCTTCTATACAAGCTCAAAAAAGTATTCAATATTCAATCATGCGTAAGTCAACTGATTCTACTCATGTCGTTATTACTTGATGGTGGCTTTTTCTGAATTATCTTTATGTATGCCTGATCATGTCTGATCTGAAGTCAACTGACTTACAATCATTCTTCTCATTATGATGATGAAATTATGATCTTCTTCGATTTCGATTGTGTCTGTCGTGCCCTACTATGATAATTTACAACGTCAACATTTATTTGAATTGTTTGGTAAAGCTGGAGAGAACAGAGTTTTCAAAAATGTTATTATAGGTAACTTTAATTAATTATATTACCTAGTTAGAAATTAATCTATAATCGTCAAAGATTGTATAATTTTCTACCTCTTTGCCAAATAAACATGAAATCACGTTATTTACTAAGATGAGTTGCGTTATTCAGTGTTCCGGGATTTTATCGACAGGGCTCTTTGAGTAGAAACTTTTCTCATGCTGCTGTATAATGCATATCGTTTTACAAAATGATTGCTAATTATTACTATTATACATTAGTGCAGATACGTATACTTGCGCTACATCCATATTAATTTATTAAATATAAACAAGAAGAAGAAGCAAGAATCGTCTTTTAAACGTGCCAAACTTTTATAGGTATGTAATATTCTTTCAAAATGGTTGGCTTTGCACCATCATTTAAAAAGTAAGGAGCCTCAGCACAATAGTTACTCTTGCTTAAGTACGCTCGCCAGATTGTAAAGACTGCCTATTAAAGCAAACTTTATGAGGAGTTTAAACAACGCAATGCTTGAGCATTATTTTAATTTGGTTGCGGTGGAGTGTTAACATCTAATAACAACGTTTGCATAGGTAAGTAAGGTAAGTTATAAATTGTGCTACTATAATACAAAATATAATAAATATTAGTTCATGTGGTCGATTATATTTTATTACTAAGCTACCTACATATTTTCCATGTATGTGAAATTTATATAACATGACGGGGATTTTAAATTGTAACTTAATTTCATCGAGGTTATCGAATTATTCCACTTTGAAGGAATTTGTAAGCAGATTATAGGTTTGAAGTTAGCTTTTGAACAGGGCTCTAAATTTTTGCAATATTTAGTAAAATATTCAAATGCCGCAGAAAAGTTTTTTTTTCATGCAACATAGTTAGTCTAAAATTCTTGAAGTCGCGTCAAAATTCGTTTTCCACATACAATTAGTTTAAACAGGGGTGCGTATCACGACTCCACTGAAGGTGTGACAGATTCTTTCCGTTTGAATTTGCTGCAGGACTAGGTCCGTAATACCGAATTTTATAACGGTTCCGAACGGGATTGACAGTTCAGGCTTATAATCAATTTGTTTCTTGCTCCATCCCGCCCCCCCCCCTGCAAGTGTTCGCCCTTCCGCGAACAAATTTAAGGGGGCGGACGGAGTCCCTCTTGTTTCTCTCTATATTTGTAAATATAATTGTAAAACTGAAATTTTCGAAAACCTTTGTCCCCACATTCATTTAAAAAGACGTACAATAGAGAAAGGGAACAAAATTCTGAATTCTGATTAGTTTTGCCTAATTGCTTCGCGAAATAGAACTCGTACAATTATATAACACTCCTAGCATGTTAGCGTGTTATCAATGTGTGCAAATTATCATTATCTCACTACACATATATTATGCAGAGCCATTTGATGTGTTTTATGGTATTTTATGCTACTATAGTATGTGATTAATCCTGATTGAATGTGTGTGGGCAGCAGCTTTAAAAGCATAATCTAATGAAGATTTAATATAAATACTGACAGGGTGGCAACAGGTTTTTGAAAACAGCAAGTAAACAATGCAATGCTAATATAATAAGTATTACCGAGAGAATGCTGGAATGCTGAATCCTATAGGATTAGAATTATCATAAACCATCCCACATGCATGCATACTTTCTCCACAATGCAATCTAAATCCTTTTACCTTATCTGACCGTTAGGCTTTAAACAAAAGTGCTTTCCAGTTCAATCGAATATAGGCTACATTAAATATGCATATGCTTTTCAAAGAACATCCTTAATTCTTTATTATTTTAATAAATAAATTTAATATGATTTTCTAAATCCATCGTGGAAAAAATGCTAACATAAAGCTGTGAAGGATAAATACAATATCAGTAGTTACTAGGTAGCTCACGCTTGCATCTCATTGCAAAAGAATTATTGGAATTCTACATAAACACTGAATTGCTACTACAATTACACGGACCAAAGAAAACAATAAAGATGGCAAGACGACTGAAAACACAAGCATTTTCCCTTCTTGCTTGTCTTCTTTTGACATTACAAAGTAGCCCGGCCTCTGCTTTCCTTTCTCAGATAGCAGCCCGTCTACCTCTCCCTGTAAATTCTACTAAAATAATAATAAATAAATAAATAAAATTAAGTAAAGAGGTACAGTTTTTGGTTCTCGTCTCCCATACTTAATAAATAACCGAATTGTAATTAAAATGTTTGTTTCCCTCATTTGCAGGGGACTCCGTCTGCACCTGGGAGTCCATGGCCCTTACCCCAGAGTTGGACACAGGATGAAAGGCTGTCCACTTTAGACTCCAGCAGTAACTTTCGATACACACTGAGTACCACTGACTGCGATATACTGAACGCAGCGGTCACAAGATACAATTACGACTTCCTTACTCAAAAGACACCTTCAGTTTCTCCTGCCTCAGGTTTCCCCCTCCTGTCCAACGTCAATGTCAGAATTTCCGATGAATCCGCTGCAAATCTCTGTGGGACTTATCCAAAATTGAGCAAGAACGCAAGCTATGAGTCGTGTAAGTAACTTTTTGAAAATTTTTCCCCAACAAGACTGGAATATGTAAAATCAAGGAAGTATTAATACTAAAAATTATGTACGAGGGAAGAGAAGCATTGTATTTGTGGGTTTGGGGATCTAGTCTCCGATTGATGGAATTCTCACGCAAGTCCAACGTCCCTTAATGTCATTAACGTAGTAAACCCCAAGAATCGACTCCTTACAATACATATATATGTATGTGCTTACAAAAAGTGTAAATATCACGTTTTCTAACTTCTTTTAAAAAATGTGTGAAACTGTTATTTGCACTTTCCGAAAATAGTAAAACCGTATTATTATAATCAGTAGTACTTTTTATGATAATAGTTATACATTTTGTAAACACATAGGCATGTTGATTGTTGGATCTTAACGTGAAAATGGTATTAAGGGGACGGTGCAATTACTCCACAATATGCTTCTTCACCCACGATTGACGATATGTTATAGACGACATTTCTGTGGGAGAAACGGGGACGGTGGGAGTGGTGGTTGGAAATATTACAGCCACTACTGTTTGGGGAGCTCTGAGGGGACTGGAAACATTTTCGCAATTAATTTGGAGGGATCGAGACTGGAAACAAAATCATTTCTACATTAACTTCACCCGCATTTCCGACCAGCCTCGCTACCCGCATCGGGGACTCATGTTAGATACTGCCAGACACTACTTAGCGCCCAAAGTCATCCAAGAAGTTCTGGACGCCATGGCGTACAACAAGTTGAATGTCTTCCATTGGCACATCGTCGATGACCAAAGTTTTCCCTTTGTCAGCACAACCTTCCCCGAACTCGCCAACCAGGTCCTTACTTTTGGCATGGAAATATATCCTACATTTAAACCCATCAAGTCAGCATAAAGACATCAGTAATAATTATTCTAATCATTGTTTGGTTTGTTTAGGCATATATACCGGGTGTTTTAATTTACGACCCACCAACAGTCCAGCAGATAATTGAGCACGCTCGACTTCGCGGAATTCGGGTCGTTTTGGAATTTGACACTCCGGGTCACACACTTGCCATGGGCAAAGCATTTCCAGGTTTAATTACAGATAATAATAAGATTTTAGCTCTCTATAAAAACTATGAAACGCGTGTAGGTATGAGGCGTAATCAATAATGAGTATAATAAAGACTTTATAAGCGTTGTAAAAGTGGAGCTTCTATGATAGAGCTCCTTACCCCGTGCTACGGGGACGGGGAAAATCCAGGAACTCCAGATTATCCAAACCATGCCCCTTATGAGATTCTGGATCCTACGAGAGAAACTACCTACTCATTTATGAAGAGCTTCTTCAGTGAGGTCTTCTACAATGTCACCAAAGACGAATATTTGCATCTAGGCATGGACGAGGTATGGATATATGCACTCTACCAAAAACCATCTGGACCGCATCATTTTGCGAAAAAGTGAAGCCATTTTTACTCATTATAATCTCATCATTATGATGAATTCTGACCACATCGTATGATAAGATCCTCATTTAGCCCATGTTAATTCCCTATCTTATGAAGAAACTCATCTAGAACCCATCTTGTTCGCGCATAAATTATGATGTATTCTAACGCATCAAAATGATGCGATTATAACTATTATAAATGGCTTCACTTTTTTATAATGCGATTATAATGTGGTGATTTGGTAGAGTGTACCTATATTATACTTTATTTATTTATATCTTTCCCAATTTTTAATTTTAAATCAATACTACGCAAGTTTTCTTATTAATACTTCATCTTCGATTCTTTGTTGTTTCTTTACACAATTATTTACATGCTAACTTTTTAATTAGGTGTACTATCCCTGCTGGGAATCTTCCCCGGAAATCAAAGCTTTCATGGAGGCCAATAATTATACAGAGTTCTACCAGGTGCAAGAGCACTACACGAAGAGACACCTTGAAATGGTCAATTCCTTAGGAGCAAAAGCTATAATTTGGCAGGATCCACTAGATCACAATGTTTCAGTAATGTAGCAATAATGTTCGAAATTTAATTTCTTGAAATTTTGCGTGCCCATACTATATTTTAATGATGACTTTTTTAAAATTATTTTCTGCATATGCTCATGATATTGTAGTTGGATAAAGACAAAGTTCTTATTCAAGTTTGGAAAAGTGGAGAGGATGCAACGGCCTGGCAAACTTATTTTCAAGTAATCCATGATTTTTGTAGGAATTCTTAGGACACTTTTTAATAAAATAATGATAGAAATGCATGCGATAGTTTACTATAATTATGCCCTTTAAATAAAATATAAAAAAATTATAACTGTACTCTCATTTTACAGCGAATTCTAGACGGAGGCTTTTCGACATTGCTTTCCTCCTGTTGGTACATCAACTACATTAGCTACGGACAAACTTGGCGAAACTACTACGAATGCGATCCGGAATTTAGTTTACCAAATCGTGAGTTTATTGAAAAAAATGTTAATGATTCTTTCCAAATTAAAATTGGTTTAAACTTACTAAACCGTGTATCCTTAGTATAAATCCAACTACGCATAGGTGCATATCATATTTTGCATGTCGTTTTGGTAAATGCTAAAGGTAATTATTGATATATAATTCTTTCTGCCTTGCATCGTATCAGCTCTTCCTGACTGGCAAAAGGATCTTATACTTGGAGGAGAAGCTGCGATATTTGCAGAATATGCGGATGCCACAAATGTAGTTGCCCGCTTGTTCCCATTTGCGGGTGCTGTGGCCGAAAGACTTTGGTCAGCTCCAAATTCCAGCACCACGGATGACGCCATGTGGAGGCTGGACGAACATCGTTGTAGAATTCTGGGGTAAGCAAAATATTAACTTCCGTGCCACTATTTAATTTAATTCATTAGACACCTAACAAAATAAAAATAAGGAAGCGTTATTGTGGCTTCAAAACCCAAAACCAGTTTACATATGCTAAGTAGTGGTACGAGTTACTAATTGTAAGGTATACAAAACAAAAGTATCTAGTTCTTCATAACAAGACCAACTTTAAAAAAGCAAGTAAACATTTTTTTTGTAGACGCGGAATTCATGCTCAGCCAATATTCAACGGTTACTGCTTCCCTCAAGAAGATCAGTACCTCTACTACCCCTAATAACTCTACACAGCCACAGGGAATAAGAAATCAAAGAACCGCAACTACTACTGGTCTCATCAGTAGTCATCTGATCCAGTTCATAAAATTATTCGGTCCGGTTTTATATTAAAATACATACTTGTAAGTACATATAGCTACGGTTATTAATATCTGACGTAGCATGTCTATAAAACCGTAAATTCATTGCAATTTGTAATCTTTAACAACAATAAATAAAATATGCCCCTGTTGTAATTATCGTGTAGCAACTAGCAACTAGCAAACCAAATGACAAAAAATAAAAAAGTGTATTGTTACAAAACATGTTGTTAAATTTCTGGCTGTTTATGTTAAAATCTTTTGAAGTACATAAACAAATTAGAAATACGTCGCATTAAAACGAGTATTATTATGATAGCACAAGGTATATCGTTTCGTGGGGGGGAAGAAGCATTATTGTTGCTTGAATCCAGTCAACGCAGTTACATTTTATGGGGGTCGTACACATTACAACGTTAATATAAATAGTACAAACGGCAACTAACCGTAAGTCCTACGGACACTAAAGAATGTAGTAGGTATGTTGAAAGTATGCAGATTTGTGCATTAAGAAATCATTTAACCACTTTTACCCATTTTTACGAAATGGTATAGCCGCTTTTTAATGAAATGTGTTAAAGTGACATACCTACTTTGTATAAACACAACAAAGATAAACGGTTGCTTGTTAGGTGCTTACATACTTCAAAAATACAAAAAATGAGTCAGTATTACAGGGAGGCTGGACTTGTGTCACAAAGTTTCTAAGAGGGGACTGGACCAAAGGACTTAAGCCACAATGCACTGCTATTTTACGCACAATATGTTCACTTTCTGCGTAACATTTTAATGCATCATTATCTTATCTGTATGTTTTATATTAATTAACTCAACTGGCTACTGGTTTGAGTTTCTATTCACCACTTTGGCTCTAGAGTAATGTACATTACATCAATTTATCAGTACTCATTTGCACTGTATATTTATTCAACCACAACTCATAAAACAAATTCTCCGTAGTAGGGCAAATATGGAATGCAGATATGCGTAATACGTGGTGCAGATAACCTCAAGTGTACCGGATTCGCTACTTTTTGCTTCTCCTAACAACTAATATATGATAGTCGTGCAATTCAAGTGGCGTAGACGTAATTATAAATAATAATTACGATTGTTATAAACTCCTTCATCATCAGCCAGCAGAGTAAACAAGAACGAAAGCCAGTCAACCCTGTAATAAAGTGACCGTGATATTTACTTATTGTAGAGCCTGTAATCCGCAAGCGGGAGAAATTGTATCTAGAGAAGATGTAATTGAAAAAATCAAATGGCATGATTCTTAATAATGATCAAATGATGATCAAATATATGATAAAGGATGTTACTGTGAGGTCACTGGGAAGAATTTTATTTATTTACGCTTAATACTAAATCCAGGAATGATGTCATCGCCATCACTGACGTCTCCCCGTTGAGCATTTACACTGGCTTACACACCACGAAACGAAAGCTCTGCGCTGCTACAGATTATACGGATGGAGCAAAGTATGGCAAAGGTGTCAAAGCCTCTCTTTTTCGTGATGGATCATTTTAATTACCTATTTGGAATTCAAGGAATATTGACATTTTATTTTCCTTTACCTCCGTGCCCAAGCGAATGGAAAAAACGTGTAAACATAGAAACAAATGTACACAAGACTGTCCTAGCCTGGAACTACAGGCAGCAGATGATTATGATAGGAACTTAAATGTTTCATCAAATGCGAACCGGAATCTCACTTCTAATCTAACTAGACTAGTTGGCCGCCTTTTCAGGAACCGCTTGATTGATTATTTACTATCAACTGACAAAGAAGCCTAATTTCTTTTATCCAGTCCACCCCACCCCATACAACTTACGACTATCTCACTATCCATAGATCCTATAAATACATTCAATTGTACCTTGGCACTTTTAACTTGAGCAACAATCGTCGAGTTGAACACCTCCGGATCTCTTCACTCTCGCCTAATTTACTGTTTTCCGAAAAACAAAAATTCGACATCGGTTGTCGGTAGGGATTGCATAGTTGTGGCAATTACAAAGCTAAAGTGATTTCGATTTGCAGTCTACAAGTATACAAGTTCAGCTGTTTTAGGTACCTACATACTAAATCAAGCAAAAACTTTTAAAAGTAGTACGCGAATTTACTACGAAGTACTAATATTAAAATGAAGCCCTCAGGAATAACGACTGTGGTTCTTGTCGTGACACTGACTTTCGTAGTAGTGGTCAACTCATTCCCAGCACCACCAAATGACGAGGTTGAAGGTCAAGGTGGCTCAGACGGGACCGACATTGACACAATGGTAAGTACACTCAAAACTACTAATCTACTTTAGCTTTAGTTGGTTGAAATTGTGAATGGAGGAAAATGTGAAATCGTTCGATTACAGCTTAAATGAATGGTCGATCATAATTTTCCTTCCATTACAATTTATTGGACCTTCCTTACTCAAAATAAATTAAAATACGATTGAAATATTTTTTTCAAGGTTCAAGAAATGCAAGAAAACGCCAAAGTGAATCCTATGGCATTTACACCTCTGGTTCGAAAACTTCTGCTGATGAAATTGCAGCGGGAGGTGAAGCGATCCTGGCGACAGTGCACTTTCAACGCGGTATCCTGCTTCGGATAAAAGCCATCGTTTAAATGTGGCCATAATTTACTTACAAAACTCGAACTAAATTTACTTTTGTGTATATTTTTCAAAAGTTTTTATGATTTTCCAAAGCTAGTGTTTATTTTTATTAGAATTATTTAAATGGAATTTTATTTCCCGTGCACGCGTTAAAGAAAAGCGAAGAAAGTGTCGAATAATAAAAACGTGGTCTAAATAATTGTCTGCATACTAAATTATTTTGTTACCTGCAAAATTCAATGCGCAATGGTATTTAAAGTACCAAACTGCATACTTGTAATTTAAGCCCATGCAGGAGTATGAATCCAAGGAAAGACACATGTCATGTTAATTACGTTTTTTATGAAATGAAGTTAATCTAAATGGACATTGTCAGCTGATAATAAAACGATTTCAACTTGCTAGCCAAAAGTGCATATATATAAAAATATTAAATTATAAGTAACTAGGATAGCGATTCTCTCATCGATTTGTTTTTGTAAATATTTGGCCTTAATTTGATAGCAGTTAACTTACTATACCAGAAAGAGCAGAGTTTACGAAACAAAGACATATCGCATATCAATGCAATGCCTAAGAAATAAATTGATTTTGGGTTTTAACATATTATTGCTTTGATACTATACTGTGAAAAGGTGTTTAAAAATATTGAAATGGAACGAACATTAAATTGCTTTTCTTATTAAATGTTATATTAATATGGTAATTATTTAAATAGTGACATTTTATATAAGACTACGAGGAGTTTAATCTGACATTTCACGTTGTATTTTCTAAATGGATTTTAATAGTTTGTAAGCAATGTCCATGTGTTGCAGTAATTGCAAAACTGCTGCTAAAGCTGTAACTTTATGAGTTATGACCCAGCAATTCGTTTAGCGAATTAATTGTTGTACACAACTAGTTAAAAACCTTTAGTTTTAGTAAAGAAGGGGCACTTTGATCAATTATAATTTATTTTGTTTTGCATTTTATTGATGGAAATCGTGTAATTTGCATGCCTGAATTTCAAACCCCAAAGTTGCTGTTATGATGTTATGAAATGAACTTTATTCAAACAACACATTTGATATTAACTGACGCCAAGCAGCTTTCTGATCCTGGTTTGCTGTACAGTATATTCTAGCGACCATTGCCACATTTTTTCATTTCTGCTTTTGCTTCGGGACACATTTTCTTTGGATCCTTTAGAGCGGCGAGTTGGACAAATTTTTCCGCACAAGCATTTTCAATTCCTTTGATGTATTTTTGATCGGCAGTTATTTTGCCTTGTACGACTGTATTAGGACATGCTTCGTCTAATTTCTCCATGGCGAGAAGCATCCCCCTTTTGTCTGCACCTCGTTTGCTTCTGCCTACGACGTAATTTAATTTACATGAAAATAAACACCTATGTATATTTTATGCATCCATTAAGAATTATAATAAAATTAATCAACCGTCTTGCCGTGTGTTTATATGTATATATGTATAACTTACCAGCTATTCCAGGTGCCCCATAGGTATATGCAGAAACTAGGAAAACCAAAAGTGCAACAAGTGTGGCTTTAACTACTAACTTCATTTTGATACTTTTGGTAGGAAACCTTAGACGTCAAGTTTTATTTTTCAGAAGGAAAAATAATAATATACATATATGTATAGACACTAGCAAAGTAACATCATTAAGGAAATGTCGAATTGAGTGTTCGAGGTCAAAGCAAAATTAATACATTAAAAATTTATAGGCAGTGTTGTTTCATTGTTGCTTTTGAAAGACCTTTGGATTAACACTAAACAAGGCAGCCATAATGTTTACTCTTTGTAAATCTGGCAATCACCATTCATTATTATTTGTAAACAAATTGCTTGTTAGAAGAAACGGGGTTGAAATCACAAGCATTCAACGTAGCAGCTACGATGAACGGTGCTTGTAATGTAAGACTAAACAATTTACATTACTAAAATTATTATTATTACGCAACGATCTAAGGAAGGAATATCCTTTGCGATATATTGTTACTTGCTAACCCTTGACATAGGCTGCAATGCAATGTTTTATTAATATCTGGAGGCAGATATCCAGACAAGATACGAAGGTAGACGCAACTCAAAACAAAGATGTCCACACTGTCAACTTGCAACATTAAATGTGTACTACATAAGTACCTCCAAGCAAATACGTACATCAACCGTACTTATCGTTAATTAGTATACTGCCGAATAACATCTTTAAGTTTACCACTGCATTGACCTTTAAAGACAAGAAGAACGATGAGGTCGCAAACGAAGTTGAATCTTTCATTTACCTGCCCGTGTACCCTATAACCATTTTCCCCGTTTTTTTTGTTTTGAGCTAACGCCGGCCATTTTAAATAGTTACATTAACCATACGCTTATAACCCGCACACTAATTATTGCAAACACCCAGGCGGGTAACGATTGTGGGTGTAACAATTTCATTTCGAAATGAAATTTTAATTTTTCCGTTTGCTAAGTGCAAATGATGATAGTAATTAAATAATTTAGTTCGTTACAATGTTTATAATGGGCGAACTTCAGTTCTAAATTAGAAAAGTCGAATTTATGGATCCAAAATTGAAATGGTGAATCTAAAGGCTTGTTGGATCTGCGGGGTTCGAACTTTCCGGATTTCCGGCGAACTTTCAAGATGTCTGCAAACACCAGAAATGCATTTTGGGCCTTTTGTTTGTATGTAATTCATATTCGCAAGTTGCAGGTCAAAATTATTGGGTTTTGCAGATTCATGTAATTTTAATATTTAGCATTTCACTTTTTCACTCATACAAATTGTGTTTATAGTACCTACATCTATATGCTATACGCGCAATGCGGATAAGTTAACTTTGATTGGCTTATTTAGTAGGATTAAGACGGCGGCAGTGTAATTTCTGTTACTAAGGAACTGGAAAAATCACCAAGCATTTTGTTATTTTTGGCACGTCTCTGTCAAAAAAATCTAATTTATTTTTAACTACTTTACTGGATAAAAAAACAACAATAATTACTGCCTTTCATTATTAGTAATTTTTTTTTGTTGCATTATGTTTTGTAAATTTGTAATAATAATTTTATAATAATAGTAAAATATTATTATTGATTGTGAATTCGATCTCTATCCTTGACAATATTTAATTTCAGCTTTTGTTTCTGTCACTAATGCAGCGACTGCAGCTACATACTAATGAATCAGCAGTAGTCACAGTAGTGGCAGACACCAGACTGACCTTGAACTTAAACTAAAGTTAATTCGTTTCATGAATCATGAACTCATACTCATTACTCATAATAAAATAAACCTCCTCAAAGCAGCTTTTTATTTAAAAAAGCACTTTTCTACTTTATAAATCATTAAATTTTCAATGTCAGTGTCATTAAATTCAACGTCATTCCTTCACTTCTAAAAAAGGTAATTAATCCTTGTACAATATTATTGAGTACTATTATTTAGGTGAAGCAGAGTAGCACATTAGCAGTTATGAAATATAAACTAATAACTGATTTCGTAATTTATAGTTTGGGTCAAGAAATTGTGACATGTATATAGGTAATCAAACGAGGCTACAAGCTGTTATTACTGAATACTGAACTAATAGATTCGGGAAGATTCTTCTACCAAATGCTAGTCGCTAACCAGCTGGTGGAACCAAAAGATTAAGAAATAAATTACAATGGATGTAATGTGCAGTATCTGCCAGTGCACGCTAAGTAGACTTCCGCCGGAAGACTCAACACCGTTGGCTGATTTATGCGAATATTTGAAAGCCCCCGTTTTTAATGTCAGTCGACCCAAAACGGGTAGCGGGGATGATTACCCAAGTGAACCAAGTGTCGTGGCAACTCCGTGTGGTCACCTTTTCCACAGTTCCTGTATCACACAGTGGTTCCTCATGATTGGGTATGATGCATAATTACTTTATAGCTTAATTTTACCAAATCTTATCCTGCCATAACTTATTAAATAGTATTTAACTTATATTAAAGATGAAATACATATATTTATATTGCAGTCACCGACGTTGTCCTTTGTGTAATTTGATCACTCAAGTTCATCAAATGTTACCAGTTTATCTCTCAATCCAGCAATCATCAGTTCAATCGCAGCCGCGGTCATCGCTAAGCTGTACTTGTACTAACGAAGAAGAGAAGTTCGCTGACAATGAGCTTCCCACTACATCTTCGTTCGCAAGAGTTGGTCCTGGTTTAGGCACAATCACCGCAACGGCAAACTTACTACAAGATGGAGGCAATACTAATGTAGCAGCCGGAACCGAATTGGCGGACGTAGACGTAGAAACTGAAATTCCAATTATATTGTGCCCTCCGGTGACAGGTACAAGCATGCAGACCACATCAGCCGCATTACAAACAGACACTGACATTACTAACGATAACAACAACCGTGACCTCACTTCCGTCCCAGCATCTCAGTCGATCTTTTCAAGCAGCCCTTGTCCTTCCCAACCATCAACATCCACTTCCTTAATCGTAAGTAATTCCCAACGCTTCCAGCACTGCCGAACCTGGTACCCCTTACTTCTGACATGGAACTTCCAGAACGGGCGCCCCTTAAAGTCTCAAAGTTTTTTACAAGTAAAGTGTTGGCTGGGTTCCAGTTTTTACTAAATTAATGATCTCCGTTGTTTCAATGCAACACTGCAGTACGCAAGCGGCCGGTAAACTCTTCAAAAATCATTTCCAAACCTGGAAGCCAGCATTAATCCAGTTTTAATAGCTAAGAACGAACGATAATTATGGGTTTTTGTTAGTTCAGAAAGCATCATTATGATGTGTTACACTTGGGGCCTATGTTAATTCCAGGTCAGGTATTTAGTGAAGATTGGAGATGGAGACCGGGCACTTTACTTGAAAGAGTTGTGTGCACTTGGGGGACCGGCTACTATGTATTTTTAGTAACGATATAAGTTCTGTAATAACTAAATTCCATTGTTGACATTGTAAGTGAAATGAATTGATTACCAAAAGTCCAGACTGAGACTGACGTCCCGTTTCAAATGGTGGAAACATTTATAAATGGCATTCGAACGATGGTGTATCACTTCAATAATGGACGCGAATCTGCCTCTGACGAGCACTACCAGCACCAGCTACTCACAACAGATTTCGGAATGGACAGGCCCGGGGCTCGGGAGACCATTCGGCGACAGCAGCGGTCGGAGTTTCCACGATCCGCCCTGTCACGCACATGCACTCGATGTGCTGATTTATCTAGAATCCAGGCCCTAATGACGTCAGTAAAAAATCCTTTATTTAAAAAACTTAGTGAACAAAACTTTATTTATTTTATTATTTCATATCACGCGATTTTTATAATTATTGTCAGAATTTATGTTTAAGACATAAGATTCATTAAATTCAAGTGAATTTCACTACATATTTCATTGGTTCTTACAGAAGCGATTTACGGGATCTCCACAATCTTGCCATTGATCAAATGACTAGGCTGGAAACCCTTACAGAAGCTATCGAAAATAGAAGCCAAGAGAAGGTGATGGGTAGTGCTCAGGACGACATGCCACAGCAGAATGAAAATGAACAAAATTAAGAAACGAAGAACTAAGCGGAAGCATTTTCAATGGAATGTAGTTCAACATATTAAACGTTTTTCTGTAGAATTTCCTGCAGTTTAAAGAATAGAATATGCATCATTGATAATTTGATACTGATTTAAACGATTCCCGATTTTGAGATCGTTATAGCCTTTGCCTTTACTAACGAATAACTATAAGTTAGAATAATTATATGAAACTGTGTATCAAAGATTTCAACAATAAAGATAATTTTATTATGCCTTTCTATTCTTGCACTTCATGTTTGACTTGTGAGTAATTAGAGCTATGCATATGGATTTTGCGTGAATTATGAGTTAAGTTTTAAGTTCCTCCAGCTAAGTAATCGGGCTATATAGAAGTGGTGAGCATAGAAGGAGTGTCAATATCTAGAAGTACCGATAAGGTGCACACTACTTATAAAAAGATAATAGATATAATTGCTGCCCACAATTCTATGCCCCGGATGTGGCCACAATGTGGTCAAAGTATTCTAATGATTAGTTGGATACAGATTCCTAATTAAGTACGCCTGGATAAGGAATGTCCTTGAGAGGTGCTTAAAGTAACATACCTATGCGTCAAGTATGTTCTATTTTAGTACAGTATTGTAATTAGAAGTGCTAACGCCATCCGTTCCACACCCCACGCCCTTTTATTATGATCGTCCCTAATTTATTAATTACATACAGATTATTGAGGAAAAATAGAGGACATTATTCGCAATCACTAACTTTTTGCAGTCAGTGTTGTTGTTGTTGTATTATTTATTATTTGGCAACCTACATTTCCCTTTGTGCATGACGCACCATGGGAGGAGTGTTGTTGTGTGTAAACGATCGATACCATCATGTTAAACTTGAACCACAGGGCTGCTTGGCCGCAATTGAAGTGATATGAATGATAAAAGCGGAGCAGACCTGTTATAGTAAACAGCGTAATTGCCAGCTGTCACTGGATTTAGAATATTGCTCTTTTTTTATATTATTTTGTTATTCCTCATACTTTATACTCACTTTTGGTGGACAATATAAACCCGTTTTTTAAAAAATAAAAAATAATTTAGAATGCTCATTAAGGCACCTCTATTATTGGGATCTTGGTTGCTAGTCATTGTATTTTTAGTAAATACGAGCAAAGCTGGAAATTACGACTATGAGGACGTATTAGGAAAATCGATTTTATTCTACGAAGCTCAGCGCAGTGGTAAATTGCCTTCCTCTAATCGTATTCCTTGGCGAGGAGATACTTTCTTAAATGATCGAGGAGAAAATGCTGGAGAAGACCTCAGTGGGGGATATTTTGACGGTAAAAAAGGCATATATTTTTCTTTTTTAGTACCTTTAATTTTAATACGGATTCTAAAGATTCAAATCAATACAGTAGTCTGAAAATTCTGAGAGTACATATTTGATTTTTAATTCAATCTTCAAAATAGCTGGAGATTTTGTAAAGTTCGGATTTCCAATGGCTGGTGCAATGACACTACTTGCCTGGGGCCTACTGGACCATAAGGCCGGCTATCAAGCAGCCAATACCTTTAATGACGGCAGAGCAGCTTTGAAGTGGGGAACTGACTACCTAATCAAGGTTTGGTTTATGTACTTTACATGTCTTGTGTGGGTAATAGTGGGCTTAAACTTGGGTATACATTACTACCGTATATGCTCTAGTAGAGCCCCAGTCTCGAATAGAGCCCCAGTCTCGAATAGAGCCCCAGTCTCGAATAGAGCCCCAGTCTCGAATAG
>JAQFZC010000727.1:0-42044 GCA_034695205.1 Dicyrtoma fusca | reverse complement strand
TAACTGCCAACGACGTACATGTTGTGTGTGAACAAAAGATAAGTCAGTTTTGTGTTTGTCCAATGTGTTTATGTGGTAGAGACGTTCTCAAATTCAGGAGTTCACGAACACCATCATCCATTATCATTTCGAATCGAATTCCTGTGAACACAAATTACATGCCACACTCCAGACGCATAGCACGTACATGTTTAATCGAAATCGTCTGTCGTAATTGGTAATTGTTACTCTTCAAATAGTAAAGCTGGCGTTGGGATAATTTTCGGACATTTTGTGTAGACAATAGAAGAAGTGCTTTCAAGTGCTTTTGGGTACTTCACTACGTCGTATTGATCATCGGTGGATGCTTCATCATTTTTTGTGTAATTTCCTTTGATATTTCCATAACGGAGGGACTGACTGAGATTAGGAGTAACAGGGAAAGGAGTGCAAATTACTAATTACACTACAGAATAGAACATAACGTTGAGCGTCATATAAATGAATAGTATTTAGGAGGATTGAGTAAGAGAAAGAATTCAAAATATTCAAAAACCCAGCCAACCGACTACGACAGAGTCAACGGTATAAAAAATTACAAACGACGGACTGAGTAAAGTACGGCGCAGAGAGCCGTACAGTCTGCTGTTCTCTACATGTAAGTACTTAATTCCTATTTAGTCCCATTTTACAATTATAATTTGAGTGCATAATTTCAATTCTACATTTTTATTCTTGTGGGTGATGGATGCGACCAGAAAAGTTCGTTTTTTTTAGTAGTTTGCATGTTCAGTATCGAAATAGATTGTAGCCACAATTGACAATACTGCAGTTTATTTTAGGAAATATTCAAATAGGGGCTTAAGTACAGTCTGTAGGGGTCTCTATTAATTAGCCTGCCCCGCTTGCCGCTACGTCAGATTATTTTAGGACGAAATCGTGGGAGCCTAATTAAGTACTTGTTTGTAAATTATTTTTCCGATTTAATACAATATCGTTTTCTGCTCTGTACACATCCCAATCCTTATATACTTATAAAGCTTGACCTAGTTGACCATTTGGTACCAGTAATGATTGAACAACCCAACTAAACTAAACCAGTCATTTTCCTACAACCCAATATGGCACTACCGACGACCGACTACACAGGTTTCAGCTAAATGTAAACTGTGATGTGTGTTTGAAAAGTCTTTAAATCGAAAGTCGACGGAGAATGGGGATGATCGACCCATAAATTAATTGACGGGGTAGGCATTTCTGTCTAGGTAAATGTAAATAAGGTGTACCTAACTACAAGAATTCTTATCTGTAGCCATTGTTGCAATAACTTACCCGTATCACGGACTTAAAGTGATCGGTTGTGCACTCTTCGCTGAAAAAATGAATATGACAAAATTACGATAATTTATTGTACGTGAAAAAACATCAAGGCATCTAATCTGCTTCAAGTAAATTCAAGTTGTACTTACCATTTTTTGTAATACCTTTACCATAGCTACTTACGATTTAGTAAGGCATCAGCAGTTGATTGGAGCTTGCAGAAATGGAAATTGTTTCAGAAAAATTGTTTTGGTGATAATTTAACTTCAAGGGTGTTAAACAAACATCTTATTTAAATAAGTTTCGATGGTGTGCTTGCACTTTGCGTGATGTGCTAAGCTATTGTTGTTGACTGCGTCTAGGCATCTACCTACGTAATGCTGATATGGCTATTATTGACGCCAAACTTTGTCTTATTATAAATTCAGTTCGGAACGTAGCAAATAAAGAGTTAATATTGTTTACTTTCTCCTCTGTTATTATTGTTGTTATTATTAAAAGGCTTTTGTAGAGGTGTGTCTTTGGCAATTACCGGTGCCGGTGCGGTGCGGTATTTGGTAAGTAGTAACACTACAGACTGCACTACTGTTTGACTCTAACTTTTTCAATTAACAATTCTTCTAAGCAAGCCAGTAATGAAGTAGCAAAGCAACAGTTATGTAAATATATGTACCTAGACAATTCATTTTGAATTTTGTATTATTATTACAATGACAAAGATTCCTGTCTTCTTCCAAGCTCGACAGAAATAAAGTTTAAAAAAGAAAGAGATCCCCAAGTCCCGGATGGTGTGCTTTTTTCTTTGAATTGTATTTGGGTATGGAGCTAGACAGAGGATGTTAAAATACCTACTAAAATCTCTAAAATCTCACTATAGTCAGTAGGTGCATTATGTACACCTTGATAATTCAGACAGGATATTGTGGGATATTCGACAAGTCGTAGTGTAGTGACTGTAAGAAGTGGTGACTGGTGAGATCACTCTGCTCCGGCTGTTGCTTCAGTCTGGACGATAGACAAATGCAAAGGCGAATATCTTAACTTCAACTTTACTGGGTCAACCATCCCAGAATCACAGAATCCCAGCAGACTTTCGGCTTAGACTAACAAACTTCGGGCCTACACTTTACACAGTTCACACTTTATTACTTGCACTCCCTCACTTCTGTCTCCAACCATCTCTGCTTCCAAGTCAGATCCTGTCCCAAAGCAATGCAAATATCCCAAAGAAGTCTGTCAGCTAGGAAACGTCTACAATACATATAGGATTAATAAAAACCAGTACTAGTTATTCCGATTTCAATTCAGATCAGCCACACAGTCTAGTAGATCCATTTACATTACACGCACTGTCGCTGTGGCAGTATACTTAAGTGAGTGCCTACCGTCGGTCCTATCTGTAGTTTTTCCCAGTCACAAATTAACATTGTCTCGTCCACACAGCCCCGGACGGACCGAAACATGTGTTGATCCTAGGTACATGGACCTTTCGATTTCTGTAGAATTTTGGCTGTTTATTGGTGATCTTACTTACTACATTTGTACGAGTAGGATTTTATTAAAGTTTTTAATATGCGAATAACTAGGCACTTTGCTTAGTATTAGCAGGTGAAAATGGCGTCAACTAATTATTGAATATTATTGACGTTGGCTGTTCTTCTAATTCGTGTAATGCTAATTCATCGCAAGTGACATGTAAATTAAAATTGTGCTTGTACATGGAAAATTGTTTGTACTAAATCGGGATAGCAATAAAATAAAGTAATTACAATTTTGTTCAGAGCTGTTAAGATTTTATATGATTGTCGCGAAGTATAATATGATGATTATTTTGTTTCGCAGAAAATGGTGTGCAAAGATGAGGTGGTGGACTGGTTTCACAAACTTAACGGTGCCGGGCGTCTGGACGTAATGTGCACCTTGTTAGATGAGTGCCTCCCGTTCGAATTACGGTTTTTAGGAACAGTCATGGAGAATTTGGGTCGTCGAGACTTCCATGAGTTGAGAGACGTGGATCATCGTGCAAATACATTTCTACATCCAAATCCATCAAGTGCTGAAGTGTCCGATAAAATGGCACTTTGTTCCGCACTCATGGATTCATCTCACCAACAACAACTTTCTAGTCCTTCAGTTGCCAACGTGCATCCTCTTTCCTTCACGGGGCCATCTGCTGCTTTTAACAATGCATCAGATGATTTCCACCAAAAAGGTATCTATAAAAGTAATGTTTGTTGTAAACTAGGGCATGTATTTGCGACGTATAATTTATGTTATGAAATTCAATTTTTGTAATCATTGCTTGAAAGTTTGTACTTAAATTGTAGCTTATACTACTTATAGCTTGAACTATAGCGCGCAGTGACACAAATACGCAGAAGTTTTCAGATTTTTGTTTGTTAGTATCTCAGCAATAACAGAACAACACAGCATCGATATACTGTGCTTTCAAGATTTCGTGAATATGCGTCATTTTGATTTTAATTTTATTGGGATGTCACCCGTTTTGGTGATTAAACGAGGGTACCTATATTAGAAATTTGGGAATGTCTAAATCAAATTCATGATTCGGTTTTTCTCAATTGCAGTTCCGGAAAATACAATACCTTCAAGTCGCCCTAGTTCTGTGCAACATGCAGACAAGGTGCGTAGCTCCGGGAATTCCGGTGGGTCACCACAATCTCAGCAGCCAAACATGGTTTCTGAAGGGCTCTTTATAGGTGGACGTCGTCAAGGAGACGGATGTAGTGACTCTGGAATGAAAGCCACCACATTAAATTTACCTGTGAATAGTAGTAATGAGAATGCAGACGAAAAAAGTGACAAATCCATATTATTAGATGATATAGTGCGACGACGATTAATTTTATATCTATCCCTCCTCACAGCTACAAACCGGGAGTGTGCCAATGTCTACTACAAAGTTTTATCGGAAGTTGAGCCTTTATTAGAAACAAGTGGGTGGTTAGATTTAGTGGAAGGTCACATGTTAGAGGAAATGGCCTTACTCTACACAATCGCCAGCAATCATCCGGCATTCACTTTCAAGCAGCGCAGTGCAATGAATGATGTCTGCAACAAATTCTGCAATCAGCAGAGCAAGTTGGAAACGCCAAAAGTTTTTACCCAAGCCACACAATCCTTTATTGCAACCGCTGTTCATGTAAGTCTGCAAATAATTTGAATAAATGCTTGCTATTCTTACCCTTCCAGTCTCGTTGCTTTTAAGGGCCCCTAACCGTAATCCCCTATCTGTTCCTTTTCTTTTGTTTACGAATAATTCACTTACGATAGTGAACGTACACCTAATCAGTGATTGATTGCTATTTCTTGTGATTAAAATACGTTTTACATTGTTTTTCAGGGTTTTGATCCAAAGTTTGGCCAATATTATATCCACTACGTCCCACATCCAGTGCAAGCCATGCAGTGGCAGAGTCCGAATGGGACTGGAAATATAATCGGTGGTAGTAACGGAACGGCAGAAGAAGCGAATCGGTTGCAAAGTCCAGTCACATTTACAATGCCCCCTTACCATGCTTTTCCAACAATGTACATGCCCACTCACACTCACCTTCCTCGAAGTCAGGCGCCTCCAATCCATCACACCCAAGTACAAGTTCCTCATCAGTTCTCGCAGAATCTTCCCGTTCAAACGGCAGTCTCCCCTCAAGCTGCCCAGTTGGGAATAGCCAGCCAGCCTCCACCGCACCCTTCACAGACTGTTCCACATTCTTTCCAGCAAAATCCTCAAGTTCAGGGATCCACAGCAAGTCATAATCAAATTCATTCTCAAGCTCCATCCCATATTCCACACTCCTATTCTCCAAATATGAATGGACCAGTGCAAAATATTCTCCCAGTTTCAGGCGGGATCCACGCTCAAATGCAGCCTCTAGGTTTATCGAATCCACCAACCATATCTTCTGCTGTTCCACAGTATCAACCGAAGGCTCAAAATGTATCTCAGTTATCTCCGCAGCTCCCTAGCCAAGGTCCTCCCAGAAATTCGCTAGTGGTGGGAGGAACTAATATGACAGCAGCTTTTCCATGTCAGTCAAATAGTTTAGATGGAAATGAATCTGAAGAATTGTGCTGGGACAGTACTGAGTCATCACCGTTTCAAAGTCCGCCGCAGTCTCTTACACCCAGTAGAAGTCAGTCGCCCACCCCGATGAATAATCAAGTCCATGTGATAAATCAAAATCCAAATTATGCAAATGTACAACCTGTAGTATCGCATTTAAGAAGTCAAGAGGTTAATAGCCATTCTAATAATGCTGCGCCTGTAGCAGCATCATCCACAGCTTTCAGCTCAACATCATCACAGAGATCAGTATGTTCCAGCACTACATCCATTTCTCCACCTCCTCGGTCACAAAAAACTTCCAGTAGTCAAAAACATAGTCAAAATATTCAAGTTCAGACTCGAATACTACCGAAAAATGCTCAAGACGTGGAATTGAACACAACAGGTTTGAATAATGTGAATGTACCTTATTCCTCAGTGCCAGTGTCCACTCCCTCAGCCAATGTGTCCAAATCCAATAACTGTGTTGTCAGTGCAAACAATTTGAATGGATTTAAATCTTCCGTGTCTGATCGAGATCGAGATAGGGATCGAAGGTCAATGTCCAACTCTAAGGTTTCCGTGGCAAATCTTATGAATAATTGCAATCTTAACAGTAGTTCCAATGTGTCCACATCACAAACTGTTTCCCATTCCCAGTCACAAGGAGTAATGCAACCTGTTGTAGCTGTCGTCTCGTCTGCTAACTATTCCTTACCTGCCCCTCATCTCGTTCCGGCCAGCTCCAGTAGTATTCAACAGCAACAACATCAGCAGCATCAGCAACACCAGCAGCAGCAACATCAACAGCATCAGCAACAACATCAGCAATCGCAGCAGCATCAACCCCAGCCACAGCGGGAAACAAATAGGCGCCAGCCGCAGTTGAATCGAAGACAGCCAGCTAATAATTCGGCTTCGCACCAGCAGTCCCATCATACTCCCAGCTCAGTTTCAAATCATTACAGTTTACATTCACAACCCATGAAGAATACAAATATCGCATCTACCGCTCATAATCTGTCTCAGTACGGCTTTACTTTCCCTTTCACAGTCCCATCATATCCGCCTCAGACTCATCCGCCGTCGATTCCTCCCAACAAGGGCACCAACACCGTTCCACACTTCACAAATCCAAATTCTAAGCAGCAGATATCATCACAACAAACTGTCGTAGGCACAAACAATCAAAGTGGTGGTAAAGTCTCAAATAACGACATTCCCGTTGTTTTTACTGGTCATCCCCAACCGCCCAGTAATACTAATAGTCATAACCATAATGGAATCAAATTGTCCACTCATGACTCTGCACCCACCTTCAATGTGCCTACAGCAGCCGCCCTTTCTTCCAATTTAACTATCATTAACTCAGCACCAACGTCGGTTCTCCAACATCCCGCACCTGCAGCTCTTCATCCCTCCCAGACATCCAGAAACCGGGTTCTCCTTGAAGTTGGCGGTGGTATGTTCTATAATTTTTCATTATAATTCCTCCTTCTCGTATATTACCTTGTAGGTAGTTCGTATTCGTAGACCCTTGCTATCAGAACCCCTGTACTTCATCTGCATTGCCTCACTTTTTACACGCAAAGAATGAACAGTCCATTTGTCATTCATTTCAAACAGGTTTCTTCATAAGATGTATTGGTTCTTTGCCAAAATGTTTTTGCGCTATTCTAACCTGTTTCAGAGCGGCGAATAGAATAATAATTTACTAAAATTTGCTGAAATTGAGAATTGTAATGAGATGAAACTGCCATTATTGTATTAAGCATATGGCTACGCTCCTTTTTTCACTCGTTGCTTTAATAAATAACATCTAAGGAGTAGTGCTGATATTATCTTTTTTTATTCGCCACCGCTTCTGGAAAGAATTTGTTAAAAATGACATGGGATCCGTTAGAATACAATACAGCTATTGGAAATCAAATTCGTACTAACTAAACCGTACTAAACGAAACGAAACCGCTGGATGAAGCTTTCGTAAAAATATGTATTATTGCGATTAAATTAATTCTGTGTTTACAATTTTAGGCCAAGATGTAGGGGGAATTGGAAGAATTGATGGCATACAATTCTTAGAAGATTTGGCTGATGATAGCAGCCGGTCCAAAACATCATGCTATAACTGTGGTGCACAGACTCATGTTGGGCCTGAATGCAAAGAAAACACTATGGAAGAAATGACTAAACGTAAGTAGACCAATTCTACTATTACTGTCTAATCGTAAGCCCTTCACGTCATGGTATCTATGGTTGGAGTGTAAAGAAGTAATTTAAATGCGACTTGTTTTGATTCCGGCGATCATAGGTAATGGTTGAAACATTAATTTGTGTAATGTTCCGTAATTTCAGATCCTTACAGAATAAATTTCCACCCCGAGACTTCATCGCAAGAAACGAAGGACACTGAATAGATTTCAGACTTACAAAACGAAACTTCGACATCTTAAGTTTAGTTTGGTTTAACACTGAAGTTTATTATACTTAAGTAACCTTTTTATGAATTATTATTCGTATTCGTTGTGCTATGTACATTATTCAAGCTGCTTATATATAGCTATTTCAGATTTTGTTCTCATCTATCTTACATTGTTAGTTATATAGTGTCTACTTTGAAGTTTTAGTTTTTTAGACTTTTACTATTCACAGAGTTATAAATTAGAAGTTAGGAGTGCGAGAGGGAAGACAAGATAGATGAAACAAGTTTGCTTTTAAGTGGCACACACAGAGAATATATTATTTTAGTGCTAGGCCCAGACATAATAATTATTAGCGTTTCTCACTGAAGCGTTTGCAGTTGCATATGCAATGAACCGAATCTCTTTGCTCGTGTGTGCACGTCAGCTTGTCTCGTTTTGTTTTCCTATGAAGACAAAGATATATAGGTAGGTCTCTGTGTAAAATGCTGTATTACTAACCAGGGCAGGATCTTTACTTTTATGATGATAACTTATATAATCTTATTTGATTATACGCTTTTCCAACCATTTCCTTTCATGTATTAAGAATGGAATGAATGCATTTTTAAAGCTTGAGCAGCTTTAATTCGTTTTAAGTATGTTACATTATGTAAACAAATAATATACATATAAGCGTAGATAGAACATACATAATTATTACTTACCTTAGTTTAAAATGTCAATGACGGTGAATTTGCCTCAATATTTTTGGTTTACACTTTAAGTACATGTTAATTGTCTGTTAGTGGTTTTTAAGAAAAGTATACAAAAGTAGAAAATGAAATATTTTATAAGGTACTTCCTTGTTTTTCTGTTCCATTGTATCCTAGTATTTAGCTATTATTATTGTGTATTATTTGATATTCATTTTTGTTTTATTAATTTTACTATATTATTATGGTAGCTTTTAGCCATAAAATATTTTAACTTACTGTATTATTTATCTAATGATGTAAAAATAATTGAGAGTTTTAGATAAACCAATTTTTATAGTTTTTCAACCAAGATTTTAATCCTTATTTATATGGTCATGTTTTTTTGGCAGTTTTAATATTTAATATTTCACCATTTATTTAATTTCTATCGCCGTTGCGCAATAGCAAAAAATATACCATTGTCTGATTACAGCTATTAATTATTAATATTTGCTTGGATTGCGATTCTCGTTATTGCCCCTGTGGGCTTGTCTGATTCTGGATTCGATTTATTAATCCATTTTTTTTTTCAATTTTTTGTTAATTTTACGAGTAGTAGCCCATGCATTATACTTCACAGCAGCAGTCTAGAATTTTAGAATTTTGAAATCCAGATTATAGATTTCGGTGTTATCGAATTAGTTGCTAAATTTGGAATCCTTACAGCTTTTTTTTATGTAAGTATTTAAAATTACCGATCCTGAGTCACATGTATGTAAATATTAGCACCTTACAATATAAATGTATTTTATACGTCAACGCCAATATGCAATGAACACCTGCAAGTCTTTCTCGTACAAATTGAATTGATTTTAGTTTATTTGGGAGCTATTGTTTACAAATGAATGTATTTTGTGTTCGTTTACTTACGCTCTGTCTGGAATGCCTTAAGAGGAAATCATCAAAATCATAATCAAGAATTACCCAAAAACTAAATCCGAAGGAAAGTATAAGAGTAATAATATTATTATAATTTTTGCTACATATATACATTTAAGTAATAATTACAATTTATATTAATTAAGGAATGTCTATTTTTCAGTTGAGAGATATTGTGCACTACTTTCAAGAATGTATGTACTACGTGGGTGTTGCGTTTCAAATTTCAGGTACTGTAGTTTCAGCGGCGGCAGTCATACAGAAGTCAACGCCATTGTTAGATTAACGCTCTGTTCTACCGATTGACGAGGAAGAAATCCGATCGTGCAGGTGTATTTAATAATATGTACATTATTAAAGGAAAACAAATTTCAAAATTTGCAATTTTGTCTTGTTTCCATCGAATAGAAGATAATCCTCCGTACACATCGCTATCACCAAAAACCGCAACGAGGCCGTGTAGTAATTGGAAATGATAACCAGATATATTTTAGAGCGATAACAGTAACACTGATTTAGTGACTGCTATGGTAGTGATAACTGCAAAGTTGTAGTGTATGAATTGAGCGACGTCAAGTTTCTCGTCCGTCTCGTTTTGTATCTTGTAGCAACTTGTTATATTTATGAGTTTAAATGATAAAGGTTTATGAGATGTGTTACACTATCTGTAGAGAGTATACGTAGGAATTATGTATTTTTACTATAAGATCACTGAGAGTCTGACTATTATTCATAATTAGTGCTACTATAAAGTAATTGTCTGTTGTGTCTGTAAACTGTGAAATTAGTAAATTATATACTTGACCACCTACGTTGGCATTTCTTCAAGCAACTGTATGTGTAAGTAGTAAGTAATTTTTACGTGTAATTAGGTACTTTGTATTAATTATTATTGAGTGTGTATGATGTGATGTACTTATAGGTGTGGTTAAATTAATGTTGACATTAAAATTCAAATGAAATTAATTCTCCAACTTATATAATGACCTCTAAGCAAGTATAACCTTATTCTTACAATTAGTATTCAGTATTATACAAAATAAAATTCGAATACCAGATTTTAAAGGTACAAGATTCGTAGTAGCAAGTTAGCAAGACTAAATAGCATGTTTAAATTTCAATATTGAAAACAGGCTGAGCAATTGGAAATCCGATGTGGTGGATAACATTCGAACAAAAACAAATCAACCAATTAGTTTAAGTTATAAGTAGTGCTTTCTCAATATTTCGGTGTCTCTTGGTTTGTTCCCGTCTTCCGGCTCTCTATTTTTCTGCAACAAACAGCAAATTCAAAAATTCTCTTCTATCGTCAACTGAATCTGATCCTCTGCATCTTCAAATCGAAAAGACATTAGTATCCTTTATGGACTTATATTGTTACATTATATATTACTTATATATTATTATTGTACGTGCGGCCTTGAAGGTAAAATTCGAACTTGTAAGGTAAAAGTAATATTGTACGTAATTAGACGTCATAGTGGACATTAATTATACTATTGCAACTGCAGCAGCAGAAGGATAAAGAAAGTTTACATTTAGATTAGAGTTAAATATCGAGTGGAAGCAGGTGGGTGTGTGCAAATGCAACTGCTGGTTGGCTTTGACAGCACTTTTACTTTTAAACTTTGACACGGAATTAAAAACTTACAATAAAAATATAATTCAATGGAAGTAAATTCAGTCGGTAGCTTTTACAATATCCTGGTCACAATAATATAATTTTTATAAAATTCAAAATGAGATTTGTAGTCAGTGTTGACAGATTAGACAAATATATGCAAGCTGTCCTAAATTTGAACTGATATCTCTGTAATACGATATGAATGACGGTCAACTAATCATAACGGTGGATAACATTTTCTAAAATGCGTATAAACACATGCCATTTTGTTACAGTATAAATGTGTGCCTAGTTGTAACGTTAGTGCATGTGCTATTAAGATTAATTTTCTGTTAGAAAAAAACTAGTCGAATAACTGAGCTTCTAATTTATCATTTTAAAAGGATGTCTTAAAATAGTTGTGTCATTCGTTAAAAGTGACGTGTGCTGTAAATGATTAAAATATGACTATTTGGTGAAATCGTATGAATGCTAATGGGATAATATAATTTGCTACGAGACAAGGATTTGGTTCTTGTCTCTGGTCGCGTCTTTCACACACGACCCTCTGTAGGAGTAGGAGTGCTGTAAGTCTATATAAACTGGTATTCCGTGGTGTACCATGAATTAATTGGAAAGTTAGTAATAAGTGAGTATACAAAATATTGTGTATTATCGGAGTATTGGTGAAACACTCTTACAAAAACCATACCATAACCATTAAGCCATACACACACATAACTAGTAGCAATAGACAAATAATTCTGGAAATTTTAAAATGTAATATTTTAAGTATTTATTTTCCATTATAATAATACATAACTGCAATCGCAGGCGGATTCGATGAGGAATGTAGATAAGCGTCATTAAAAAAATCGCCATTTATTCAAATATTATAATTAGCACTAGCGATAGAAATAGAACTTGTAGATTAGCTACAATGCAATATTATAGCCTACAACAAGTACAATATATACCGATAAACATTACTACTACTATTATAGTAACTAAGATGTACATAATATATAACTGCAGATATACATATATATACACCGTATTGATCGTATCTTGAGTGCATCTTTACAGGCAATTATAATATTTATTAACTATAAGCGCAGTCCAAAAGTACGTACATAGTAGCATATTATATTCTAACAGTTGTTAATACATAATAAAATAATTACTGGAAACAAAAATTGTCTCAATAAAATCGAAATTAAATCCCTCTGCAATTTTTATTACAATAATACTAAAAAAAAAGTTACCTATACTGTATAGGCAGAGCTGTCGCTGTCGCCGTCGTTAATTGTTAATGGGTTAGTTAATTAACACTAGTATGTAGTACGTATTACTAATATTATTTACTACACGAAAAGAATAATTCAATCTATTATCTTACAGCTATCTTCTAGCGATCTATCGAAACAAGAAAAAACTATATTATGATATGTACGTGTGATTTCTGCACGAATGCATTTTTCCTATTGGGACATGTAGTGTAAATGTACAATTTATTATGTAATTAAAATATGGAGCAATGAACGTGTCACATTTGCCAGCGTCATCGTATAAAATATCGTATCGTATAGTAATTATTACTAAAATGTTATCGTCATCGTCATCGTGGGTTATAGCATCATCACACTACTCCCCACACATACACACAAAATATTAAAATCTTGTAATTATTCTGAATGACAGAACGATGAGGAAAGATAGATAATTACATGATATATACTATTATTGTCTTACTTTCTTAGTCTACATACATAGGTACCTCATAGCATAAAACGTAAAACGAAAATAGATTACACGCCGCTAAAAAAAAACAAAAAACTTATATACATACCAACTATAATCTGTAAAATGAACGTGCATACTGTGTATACATATTAATTAAATAACAATTTAAGGTGTATGTAGGCTCTATCGTATAATTTAATATTGAGTGAAAATGCTTCAAAGCGGAATACTGTCTAATTATACTGTAATATTGTTACTCTGTAGATACAATCAAAAATTAAACTATATAATGATGGAAGCTTTGTTACTGTAAATCATGGCTTAAAAATAACTGGACTATATACAACACAATATATATATACATATATATAATTACTACAACTCAGAATGAGAATGAATATACCAAAAGAACGTTAACGCTTACGTCACTTTATGAGAGTGTAATGAATAGTAATAAAATGATTACACAGTAAAAATCATGCATAATTTACCTATTATTACACGAGTATAATAATATTGTAAATATGATTATGACTATTATTATTAATATTTTTTATGATTCTTCAACACGTTGACCAGTAGTGTTGCTGTGTACGAACGAAGGAAGCGTCAAATTACTAATTACACGTGAATTATAAATGTATAATGAGTAAACGTACGATTTATTATTTATGACCTAATAATATTCTTTCAAAGAACGCGATATTATTTACCTACGCGTAATTATCATAATTATTATTATATACGACACGGTTTACACTTTTAATTTCATACTATATAAGATATATCTGTGTATATATAATAATTACTATTATTCATACAAATCGATCATTTGAACTTTACAATAAACACATGAATGAGTAATTTTTATTAAACGATTGTATTGTCATATAATATATTTTTATATTCATTTTATTTGAATTAGAAATCCTGCAATAACCTTTGAGTATAAGCATACTGGTGTAGTAGCCGTATTCCATGTGCTTTAAGTGCTTTTCTTCTATTTCTATCTAGCTCATTCTCTCTGTCCTAAAATGAGCCGGGCGTTAGTGCTTGGAGTTGGACCGTTTGGAATATTCAATATCCGTGAGAGTGAGAGTGAGAAAAAGTATGGCGGATGAGTTTTAGGATTTAGGATGTACGGGTGGTCATGAAAGAACTGCTATTATTTTCACGGAAAGGAGAGATTTGATCATGAAGATCGACTACATCCACTTGATCAATCAATTGTACATCCATATTTTGACTCTCATCTGGCTTCACCTCCATCTCCAACTCACCCTCGTAGTAATTGTGACAGAAATTCTCAATTCTTTCCAAAGCTATGAGCATCTGATCTTGTGGAACTGTCAGCACAATTCTGAAGTAGTCGGCGTATTCAAAGCACTGGGAAACACATGTAAAACAATCATTATTCCCTCACAGTCAGTGTTCACTCAATCCGCAATCCCATCAAAATAAAAAAAATCCTAACGAAATAAATCCAGAAAACAAAAAACAAACAAGTAAAATGACAGTCAATCTTGAAAAATGAAAATACTTGATTTTGAGCAAAATACTTGACGCTACATGCATGAATGTGAGTGACGCTGACAGAAGATGACATTAACGGAATTGCAACACGAAATACAACAACTAGGTAGAATATATGCATCTGCATTGTAAAAATGTGACTGTCGTATGAAATTTGTTTTTTTATGACAGCTTCAACGTCATACCTTTCCAGGAAGACAAAATACAGACTCCTCGGAAACCATCCGTTCTACGAATTGGAATTCAGTGGCAAAGTTTGGATATCGTTCCATCTCAATTCCCACCTGTGCACCCATCCAACCAGGCAGCAAACAAAAATATATATTTTTTATTAAATACATGTCGTTTTGAATGGACAGGTGACAGCGATATATAGACATATACATCCCATTACTACTAACTCCTTTTTTACATCATCGTTTTGGTATTAATTAGTACTGTTGGTATACCACCTACCATCATGTACATGGCACCGCGGGGTTTAATTGGTCTCAGTCCAGGACAAGCTTGTAATTTCTCAAACGCCAGCTCAGCATTAGCCTGTATACATTTCCAAACTTATTAATTGTAATTAAGCCACCACAGCAAACTTTGATTTAGGGAGAGTTGAGACGATGGAATAATAGAATATGTAAAATATGAAGTGAATGGAAAGACACTGTACTTGAACTTGTCCAATGGTTTCTTCAAAGAATGATTTGGGAGTTTTACTGAGAATATCCGGGAGGGCACCTTGAACTAATGTATTACTCCCAATAATTCTCTGACTAAGGGACTGTAAAGCTCCTCGTATCTTTTAAAAATTAAGTACATTGTCAATCATTAGCTTCTTCGTCCTTGTAATTTTTAAATGGAACAGTTGAAATATATATGCATGGGATGCGTTCTCACTTCATTTTTGAAACCATCCATTCGATCATGAATGAGAATCCAGCCCATCCTCCATCCTGGAACCAAAAACCTTTTTGTCAACCCGCTACAAGTCAAGATGGGAACATTCATGCTCAGCTCTGCCAATGGTATAAACTCTTCTCCTTTAAATACCTTACACATACAACAAATCTTCATTTTTTTTTACCTTACCAACATATTTATAGTCTATACAATTGGTTAAAATTGAAAGAATTGAAAGCAGCCTATATTTTGCCGTTCATTAATGGGATTGTTGACTTACAAAAAAATCATAGATTTCATCAGCAATGATGGGAATGGAATATTTCTCAGCCACATTTAGAATGTCCTTCAAGTGCTCAGCCGTGTAAACAGAGCCACATGGATTACTTGGATTATTGACAACAATGGCGGCAGTATTCTTGTCAATTAATGATTCCAAGTGATTTAAATCAACTTCCCACTCACGTTCCGGCTGCAAATACAAAAAGGTCAAAAACAAAGCATTATAAGTGTAAAGTTGTTCCTTTGGTCATTATTAAGAGGAAAATGTGTGCATTGCAAATTCATTGGAATCCAATTACTTTGCACGATCAATGGAGTTTGTAATTAGTAACTAGAAACTGAGCACAGATCCAGATTTTTCTGGATTTCCTTCATTCATACTGCATCTCACACGGCTCATTGCAGTTTACGCTCATGTCTACTGTCTGTACAACTTTCACTTCGAGTTTCTTGGAATTTTTACTTCTCTTGAACTCAACTTATTGATACTATGACTACCTGCTACGCACAGAACATACAATTCCAAATTGAATCGGACAGACATAGTGTTACTTATTTATACGCTTGTTTTAAAAGCACATTCAATGAATGAAACTACGGTGGTAGTACGTCACGGTGAATTGAGACTTGAAGTTTAAGGAATGTTCAACGCAAAATAATTTAATTACAAGTTTTGCATTCCGTCTCCCATCAAACTATCATAAACATCCTATGCTATCCTATCAGTTTGAAATTGCATTCCAAAATAGTTGACTCCATGCGGATTGAAGATATTTTCTCAGAGCGAAGGATTAAAATAAAATTATTGTCAATGTCATTAGGTTGTCGTTCCATTAAATGGTCTTTCATTCCACATTGGTCGTTGGTCCTTGTCTTTTTTACTATCGGAGCTCAAGAATTAAGAGTCGGATTTCTTTAAACATAATTTAAATTTGATCTGAGAGGAGATCGGAGGGCGAGTGGAAAATTTTTCCAGTCGACCCCCGTCAATGCCTTTCCATAAAATGTAATCTAGTACGACTCATGATTCATTAGATATTTTGCAAACTGCTGCAATCCTAGGAGGGAATGATGCTGGATGACAAAATATGTTATATCCGAACGTCTGAGTAGGTATTCTTGCTCCTCTTTCTGAGTTACTTAGTTTTAATACGGAGTAAGAAAAGAATGACAGCAGTAACACAATTTTGGTGTATGTACATACATCATTGTAATTAATACCATCGCTTCTATCATTCCTTGTATGGGTACATACATATGTACCTATACACAGTCGTAAGTACCAGTTATGTACTTCATCGGCAGCATAACAGACCACACAATTGATTGTGCTTCAAAATTAACTAAGTTTGTAAGCAATTGCTAACACTAACTGATAGTAGGTTAATACACAACTTGTATCTTCTAGTGTCAAATGCAGTTAATGCAGCCTAAACTTAGTACAGAGGTGTTTCTAGATACGGCCCTGGTACTTGCCTAAATATTTGAAATGTGAGGTGTGAGGCATTGTATACCAGTTTTGTAATTAATAAGCCTAAAAAACTAATAGGTATAGACGCTCGTCTAGTGTCATTTTAGTCTTGGATATGTACTAATAGTAATAGTATAGGTATTTGTATTTCCTATACGTATACCTATTGCATACTGAATCATCTTACGGCGCATCCCACTGCCTTGCATTTTGGTAATAAAATATCCTCCCAAACCACGCTACTAAAGACTTCCAGAGAACGGAAGCAGCTCTATCGTAGACGAATTGTAGTGTCTCATTATCACTGTATATAGTACTGGATGAGATCAGTAAGTATGCTTCGCAGCCACTAAGATTGCAATTCTAAATTAGCTTTAAGTTGCAAGTGAACTGAGCTTGTATCAATGATGTTCGTACTTTTATGATCTGTTTCATAATCGTCATTGGCATGTGGACGTGCACCATTGAGTCGGTTAAAGTTTGAAGAGTACAGCTGAATTTTATGTAATTTACAATACCGAAAAAGGAAAAAAGGAAAAAGGACTTGGCTTTATCAATGGAACTGGCGTGTAGTATTGATAGGATGTATAATCTGGGCTCACCAAGAGGTTATATTGCTTTGTTGTAACTCCATAGCCATTAGCCAGCGTTCTGTAGATGGAGAATCCTGGTCGAGGCATTAGAATATGCTGTCCTCTCGAAGCCAGGGCTGAAATGCATAAATCCAGGGCGTGTGAGCAACCGCTGCACAATATTACATCCTAAATGTTTTTTTATATAATCAAATCAAATTTATTCCTCTTTCTCTCTCCCTCTGATCATCCTCATTATATTGATATTTTTTTTAAAAAAGAAGGGAAACGGTTAGTAAAATAGCAAAATATTAATTAAGAGAAGAAAGAGAAAGAAAGAAAGAAGTGTAAGTGTATATACATAGCTTTTGTTGTTATTTTATCTCTCAAGTTGTCAACTCACCTGTGCATTGAGTGGAGCTTTGGGTGACGAGTAGTATTCTGCCACGGCCTCCCTCGCTTTGGCATAGCCAGTCGTAGGTGCGTAACCATTGTGGGTCATTGCTGTAAGGGAGTTTTGCAGAGCTTCTATTATCGACTCATGTGGTTTCAAATTCCCATAGATGGTCGGATCACCTGTGACATTGAAAGATCACATTTACATTTAGATTACAACTTGTACAATGTAGGTCAGGATAGTCTCACCTGACTATAATATTCACCATTTTGGTAGTTTTTTCTTTTGTGCAAAAATTAAAAATACTCACGGAGTGACCTGCTTATAGATTCTCATCGTCAGTTCACCCAACACACAAAGCGTTTAAAATCTAATTGTTAAAAACTTGTTGGTTTAGATACAAAAAATTCTAAAGCTTTTTTCAATGCTATTTTTTGCATTCTAGTCTCCATGGACAAGTTTACCAGAAGATGGTCAAGACACGGTCTCTTTATCATGCTCACGGCTACTTCTCCATCATAATTTAGTCCCTGCTAGTTCTTATGTAATATTTAGGTTCTTAATTAATTTACATGTAAGGTTGGTCCTAGACTTTTTTCAACTCTAAGAAAACTAGCTTCAGAGAAGTAACTCTGCGCATAATATATCAAGAGTAGATACATTTATAATACTTGAGGTTTAAAATTACATAAGCAGTTTGCTGCACTGCATTTATTAAATAACTGCCTTCCCTCTATCTATCATTCCTTACAATCCTGGATTTCAGTACAGTGTTCTACGCAGTCATTATCAGATGTAGATATACAAAAATTTTTAGCTGTGTGTGTTACATAGAGCGGAGGCGATTAATCCTTTACATACTAATCTCGAATCTTTATTCATTCGACTATTTTTCACTTGACACTATTTCGTGTTCAGTGGCAGCATAACTACTATTCTAATGGCTACAGACTAGCTGTAGAAACAAAAGGGTTGACATAGTGTGAGCTTTGAGTGATACTCCATTAAAGTTGATGATTATTCAGCTTAGCTGCTTTTCATTTTCATCTCCATCTTTCCTTGCGTAGACTTTGGATTACTTTGCCTCAAACATTTACATTTCATGAAAATTATACCCAAAAAAATACAAAAACAAGAAAAGGAACTAGCTTCACAAACTAAAGAGCCACACCCTGCATACAATATATAGTCAACAGAGATTATTTCTGAAATAATGAAGAAGGGCTGGTGAATGTCAAGTGTGTAGCCTTATCACGTGTACTCTGTCTAATCTTATCACAAGACTGTAATAACGAAAGGTTCTGTACAGAACACTTTTACTCCTTTCTATAATTAATACGAATTAGATTAGATAATCTTATTATTTTTCGAATTATTTACCGTTGTATTCCTACCTGAATTTATTGAAGTTACCAGCTTCATTACCTCACTACTCCATTGCGCAAAGCAAGAAATATAAAGGTCTAAGTTTGTTACTTCCGATTCCGAGTTCATCTTTCAATAGTTTATTAAAAAATATTGAAGATTAGGTCAGGTGTGTGAACCTGCTTGGGGCCGCTACCCTAAATGTGGCTGCCCCTTTTTCTTAGGTGTCAACCGTCAATCAAAATGGAACCCACCTACCCGCCCATTTTCGAATTCGAGTAACAGGCTTTCGAGAGCAGGCTCGTTAGGTTTTGGTTTTGATTAACCTTTGACACTAGAAAAAAGCGGGCTGGCATACAGCCAACCTGGAATTTAGGGCAGCTGCCTTAATTAGACACCTTGACCCCAACTGACCGCTGTCAGCGAGTTTAAATTGCCTAAGATAGTCTCAACGAAAAGTATTCCTTTCAAGTTGTGCGTATGATAACTTTCTGACGAAAGCCTTAAATATAACTCTTGTATTCGGTTAGCAACTGCACAGCGTATTCTCGTAAGACTGCCAACCAAGGTCTATAAAGGGTAGGTCATACAAACGGGTTTTACATTTTATAACTACAGTATATGGTAGAATCCTGTACAGGCAGTCGTAAAGTCAATTTAATAAAATACAAAATTTAGTCTTTAATGAACAGAAATTATTAAAAGCTAACCAGATCTTTAGTATTCTAATCACGACGGTCGGTGGCATTTTCATGGAGTGTAAAATAATGCAGTGTTCATCATTCATACATTTGCAGAAAAAAATCTGTATTATATATTGTTATTCAGTTGGAAGCAATAACTTTTATTTTTATAACTTTCCTTGTCAAAGACACAGTCACTGGAAAGACCTTAGTTTGAGCATAGTAAGGTATTTGGACAAGTTGTTTGGTAAATAGCTACAAGATGAGTCTTTGAAGGCTCGGAAGAGTTGACGTTAACAGGGAAGATAGTGTAATGCATTGGTGGTGTGGACCTGTTCGTGTGATCAAGTGTTGTTTTGTGATTGTTGGGTTGAGTTTCATCCTCGTAGTTGGTAGTTGTTATTAGTTGTTGGACTTATGTCCAGTTTCAAGTTGTTTTTACAACCCCAAACACACCACCACCACCACCAACTAATTCAACATCAACTGACCATGTATTATGCATCAACCTCAGTTCACACTTTCTATTTGATCGTGAATCCAACTAACAACTCACAAAGCCCAACATTTATTGCATGTTTGTAATCAGTACTATCTTGATCTTCACTTACAGCTAGTTAAGATGTGCTTTTACTAATAATAATGATGATCATTTGAACATTTGTGCTGGGTTTTACTACCTTAATTATTATTTGTTGCTCCATTTTGTTTTTTTTCATGGGTAGGTTGACACTGGCACTGGCAGTCTCTCAATCTCAACTGATCAATGCTTGTTCAAATGTATTGGGATGCATAATGATCAACGATAAGACCTCCTCTCTGTACGTAGATACCTACTTACCTACGTAGGAACGTGCCTGCCCTGGATCATGGCTTCGTAGTTTCAAACTTGTCGGCCTTGTTCGTGTCAACCGAGTAATAATATATAATAACTCAAAGTAATATGATGTACTAGTACCTACCTACATACGTTACATGCATAAATTTATTTTATTTTATTTCGTTTGACTTTTTACAGCTTCTCTCCTGTCTGACTGAACTTGGACTTGACTCTGCGTAATTTAATCAGGTAGGGGCTTGTGTCCCGTAAGGGACCGTCCTTAAATTACGTATCAAAATGACGGTCAAAAAATTTACAAATTGCATACCAATATCTGGGGTTTTTTTACAAAAAGTAAGGCGTAATTGAATGACGGCCCCTAACAATAAGTATAGGCATGTCTCTAACAACCATTGTAGGAGCTATAAACTTTAGTGTTGTGGGTAACTCAATACTCTTACATTATTGAGTTTGTAAAACATTCTTTTTAATACCAAGCAATTTTTTATGAGCATGATAATTATCGACTTGTGTTATATGTTATGTACCATTTAAAGTCTCTGTAACTCGATTCAGTCCATTATACTTATCGTCTTTTAAGGAGTAAAATGAGACATTCTATGATTATGCAATGGATATGCTTCAATTTGCTTCGTAACAGAAGAAATGAACGATATAGTAAGCTGATGTTTTCAGAGGTTAATTTACAAATCAATAATAAAATAATAATAATTTTTTAAAAAAATTCTGTTTCGTATACTGAGTCCGTTGGGCTATCCTCGTTGGAGGACAGTGATGACTTTGTTTTTGTTAATAAAGCTTGTCTTTCTCTCAACCAACGCTACGGACGTCAGTATAGTGGTCTGTTCGTGATTCATTGAGTAAACAAAAGTACCTAGGTACGCAGTCTAAATTAAGTCATTTAGTTCCCTTCCTTTACAAATACATTCCAATTCGTATTGAAATTATTTACTAGCATGAACTGTGAAAATGTTGTTTAGAAAAGGCATTCAGTTAAAACCCTTTTGTACCTGACTCTGTACTGCTGTTCTGATTTGAATCAACTACTAATTAAATAATATCACTAAGACTTGTACGTATCAGCGGAGGCAAAGTTAAAATTATTTTGCGTGCAGCATGCAACTAATTTTTTTTGTTTTTACATGAAGCACGTCTGGGTAGCGAGAAACGATATTATCGATGCTTTTAAAGTAAAAAAATATTGCAAATGCACCGATTTTTTTTTGCAGTTACCTACTCAATTAATATGTGTAAGACGAAGAAAGTTAGAGCTACAATTATAACGCAATCACAGTTTCTTTGAACTTACGTAACTGCATACTGGAAATTATTGTACTTATTTAGCTGTGCTTTGGCTTCTAACGATAAGCTTTGTACTGCGTCGATCTTTGCATTTATGGAAGAAGGCCAGCAGACTGAAAAAGTTTTTGTGGAGAAAATATCCCATTGACAAAATTTTTAGCATAGACCTACACGTATGAGTGTGTACGTTTCTAGTTTCTACGGTACAGATTAGAGTATAATACTTTTTGTATTCCGTTCATTTCTTTTGTTGGTTAGATCATGTTATATATTAAGTTACGTTTTACTATCGCAGAAGAAAACTATATAATAGATATGTAGAAAGAAGCAAAATGTGCATATACTTGTACCTGTGTAGGTAGATCTAGAAGAAACTATTAAAAAGTTTTTCTTTGAAGGTAGTATGTTCAAGTGCTTGGTAGACCAGAGGCTAGCTATTACGTTAAAATGAAATAGAAATGTGGTGGAGGGAAACACCATTCGGAATAGTTGATACTCGAAATAAAACTGAATTTGTAAACTTGAGCATACAGATGGAATTATTTACGGCTCAGTATCTTCCATTATTTCAGCTACGTTACGTAGGTAGCATAGTTATAGTTAAATAAATAAATGAATACTACACGACAGCTTTTGGGAACCTTGTCAAAATGTAGGACGTTGAGCCTATACACTTTTCAGTGTCTTAGTTTTGACGGAAATATTTCTTCTGACAATCGCTCAAGGAATTTCAAATGCGTTACGTCCCATTAATGTAGATTGGGATGCTTCTGTTTTAATAATATATATATGCTTAAGTAACTTTGGTCCGAGGAGGTTTTTCCCAGCATTCCAGCACAAGCCAGAGCTCTGGCGTCAGCCGTACATATAGCATAGGGCTTGATGAGTTTGACTAGGTTATGGTGGGTGTAAATTTAGCTCAGATTCCTCATTCCAAGTAGGACACATCCAGGAATGTAATATAAACTAGACGACTTTTGGCTATCCGATTAGATTTTCTCACAGAAATAGAGTTGTGAGCAAATCCTATAAATATACTGCCATACCTATGTTCCATGAGGCGACTCTGCCTGCACACGAGTTCAAAATTACATCAGCTCCATGTCAATACTTAAAAGACACAGACATAGAGCCCAAGGAAAGGAAGGCAGCAAGCACACATAGGCTACAAGTCAGTTAATTCAGAAAGTATTTTTTGGGCCAATTCCCAATCAGCTTTAGTGTCAGTGAGCCAGTCAGTTTTCGGGTCGGTTGTAGAAAAGTGTGCAATGGAATTGTTATGACGGTGATGAAGAAAGTCGAGGATGGAGCATAGGGAAAAGGGGTAAAGTCAGATTGAGTGAAACTGATCGTGAGAGCTAGATTTTGCTTTTGTTTTAAATTTTGTTTGGAGAAATAATCTTACCTATAGAAAGAGCAATCATCTGTTTATCCGGATGGGGGTCTAATTTCATGCTGTCCACAATTGATCTAATAGGATTGAATGTATTCTTAGCAAATTCTGATGCCCGAACATTCCTCGGCCCATGGTTTCTGGATCCACCATGGGAACTTCCTACTGAATCAAGCATCAGTAGTCAAACTATAAGCACAGATTATTCTCCGATCCCTCACGTTCGAACTCCAAAGACTTCGCTTTTTCTTTTTAAGTTCCAAAGTTCCAATTGATGCACTGAGACTGTTTTTCCCTTTCCTCAACTACCAACTACAGCTCGGTCCTTTTACCTCTCTCACGCTGCCCTCCTTATTCCTACTGCTTTTTACTTTTCCCTTTTTGGTTGCACAGATAAAAATGTGTGAGAGAGAGAGAGCGAGTAGAGTGTATTTAGGTAGGCTGTTGTTTGGATCCGTTTGAAGAGTTTAAAGAACGTATGCACTTGATCCTTACTTTCGCTTAGAAGAGTTGTCGGTTTGCGGGAGCTATTTATGTTGTTATGTGGCTATTAGCAGGATGAAGATGTCGAGGTAATTTCTTCAAATATGTGAGGTCTGGCGCTGTGCTGATCAATGATTTTTAATTATCTGCCAATTATGGATAACTGTGCGCAACGCTAGGCCTTAACTCAGTTGTAGCAACAATGGGAGGGAGCGTGTGATTAAAAATAAATACTGTTGGTGTTGTTATTACTACTGCTAATGGGCGCTTATAGCAATTAGAATTGAAATATAATAGCTCCTGAAGGAGTAGAGCGCAGTCGTTATCAAATTGATGCTGGCCCTGAAAGCTATCTCCAAACTTTGTCACAAATGAAATGTGGCTTCAACAATGTTGGCCTTAAAGAAGAAAATGTTGACTTTTTGAGAGGCGCAGTTTACTTGACTTTAAACATCCACAAAACAGATTACAGATTCTAGTGATTAGATTCGTAGACATTCATATAGATATATATATAGAGATATTCTACAGGTATGCATGCATGAAAGATTCATCACATCTCCCTCGCTCGTCCACACACACACACACACACTCACATTGTCGTCTTTTCCTCGGTTACCTATTTTTTTTCCACTGTCTTTGGGATCATCTACTTGACTCTGTGGTTACGTTGGCTGTATTGTTGTTGGTGATTGGCGGATGAGGTGGGATGAACGGTGAGAGAGGGATTTGATTGGAGGAAAACACGTTCTATTGCGAAAAAATATTTCATCTCGTATCAAGATGTAATAGATGTAATATTTAATCCATCACTTTTCCAAACGTTCATAACTCATTGTTATTCAGAGAACATGGCCATGGTTAGGTTTCCTTTCCTACCTCTACGTATACCAACACACTTTTCTTTCATAAATTCTTAGTTCTACGGAGAGCATTTTGATCATCCCCAGCCACTGCCACACACTCCTGTAGTAGCCATAGCAGTAGCCCTTATAAATTCTTTCATCTATTCCACTCCACTGCAAACTTCAGCGACAGTTCCACTGTTCCCCTATATTTTTTTCAAAGGCCTGCTTACTCACTACGTTATATTTTTTCGGGTTGAAAAATTTAAAATACGTGTAGCGTAAAATGTATAATGCGTTCAGTAATGCTAATATCCTATGCTTACGTTTTAAAATTTTAAATATAATGTGATATGAGTATATCCAGAGGAATCTTAATGGGACATTTGTATTTTTTTCCAATAAATACTTCCTTGGAGTAATAATTGAAAGGCTCCTAACTTGGAGAAAACGTAGTTGTATTGAAACTTTAATCTACAAAGGCTGAGCTGTGAGATTTGAAAATGTTTTTGAGATTTTGTTTTGTGGTCAGGTAGCTTTGACTTTTGGGGTGCTTGAGTCTTCGAGATTTTGAATATTCAGATTCAGACACGTTCTCCTCCCTCTTTCTTTCTTTGTGTACGTAACTTGACTTTGATTTCTAGCTACCACTCGCTTCTATTTCAACTATACTATCTCTCTCTCTCTCTCTCCACGCTTTTTTAAACTCACCTACATTATAATATCATTCCTTAATTCGTAATTCATTATTCCATTTGGATGATAGTTGTCTGCCGTACGTATGTAAGTACCTATCTGTGTTGAGGACTAGGCACATATAACTAATAAAATGTGCATAGTTCCATATGTTCATATATGGACTAGGAATCCCATCTCCAACTATTTCAAGTTCTAGAGTTATGGGTTTGAGAGCAGAAGGTTTATTCACGGAGAATATTAATCCGCAGGTTGCATAATTCTTTGAACTATTATGAGTTTTAATGCGAGTTAGCTGTGATGTGCTCAGTAGTCGAGTCGTTTTTACTTGTACCTATGATGAGTGTGTACACAATAACCTGATCTTCAGCTGTAATCTGTAGAAGACTTACTGGTTAGCATATTTAATATCAGCTGTAAAATCTATCCACGCATGTAGTAATGTAGGATAGATGTATTATGTACCTACCTAAGAAATTATCATGACTCTCTCAACATCTCTAATTGTTGATTGTACTGAAAGCAACCGCAACACACACTCCTAGCAAATCTGCAATCCAATTCCAATCCAGACGCTGGGAAGTTTGCACTTTGCATTTCGATTTGTGATTTTGCCATTTTCATTACACAGCCTACCACATATACCTATATTTTATTGTCTGTACTAAGAACCATTTTCGACGCTATCTTATAAGATTTCAATAAATTTTAATTAGTAGATAGTTTGAGATAGTTCAAGACGAAGCCTAGAAATGTAATTAAACTAGGCCTAGAAATGTAATTAAACTAGAGCTAGAAGATTTGGTTTAGAATTAATTTTATTCACTATTTCCTTGAACTTGTATAGATATTGGAAAAACATCGAATTTGGCGTAATAGTATCCATTTCAGAACTATTTGCGATACAATTATTTAGTAGAATAATTTATTTGATAATTATAGCGTATACATTGAAATTCGAATGCGATTTCATAGACAGCAGCATTATTGTTTCAAAATGAAATTTAAACTTTGTGGAACTTGCCGAGTTGACAAATTCTGGACGCTGTAAAGGCAAATTTATTCTTTAAGCTGTTGGCTTTTGACTAGACTTACGAATACGATTGTGACATAATGATGGAGATTATAGCATAGACCTAGTAATAAGTAGTACACATTCATATTATGAATTACAATAATGATTAATGATAATTTACAATGATACTGATGCAGGACGATGTAACACTTTTTTATAATATAAATGAAAAAAGAAAAACTTTTGATATATTATTATTGAGTATATAGTTTTAACTTTTAACTAACTTCTTATAGCTAATTATTATTCAAATTAATGTAAATATATAAAATGAAACAATCCAAAAGACACTGTCATATTGTTTTTGAATTCGTGAAGTGAGAACGAGACATACTGTCTTCTGTATCTCCTTCTCCGATGCATTCGCCTTGGGTTCATAATTTAAAAGTGGAGGTGGTGTATGATTTGAGATGGAAACTTCTTTTTCTTCTCCCAACTCTCCTGTTGTCTACAGTGGAATTTCGTCGTGTATTACCTGCAGAGGAATCACACAAGGATTTTATATTATTTTTTAAAAAAAGTAGTGTAGATATGTATATGTATGTACACAACAAGCAGGATAAATAAAAATGGCAAGAACAGTATATAAATAATAAATGACTGAAAATCATATAATTACTTGTAAAAGTTTGACTCTTAAGTCGGCGTCTTTCATTCCATACGGTTTGCCTGGACATTTTTTATGAGCTCGTTTTATAATAGTCTCCAAATCATCGTTACTCAAGATTGAAATGGGATCCAACCGATTTTGCCAAATGAGCAAACCTAAATACTCAATGTAGTGCCCTCTGTAAAAAAAAATATTTATATAAGACAGAGAAAACAAAATGAGGAAATTTAATGAGAAAACTTTTACGAGGTCCCGTCACTTCCCACTTTCCATGGTCCGTCGTCCATGCTTTATATCCTATGTGCAGTCCACGGATTTTTTTTAGCTTTGGCTTTCCCCTTGGATTTTAAGATTTAGGACGGAGTTAAAAACTGGCCTGGCTAATATAATGGCATGATAGCAGTGCAGTGAGCAGTGGCCATGACCTGGGTGACACTATGCGACGTGTGGAAGTGTGGCTGTGGTTATGGATACGTAGTATGTAATGCATATGGTATATAGAGTATAGATAGGTTCCTATACCTATATATACTGAAATATGCACCGCCCACATTTCTCCGCATTATATATACCTACTTACAGTTTTGTCTCTCGTTTAAAAGTTTCTCGTAAAACTTATTTGTGAAAAGATGTAAACTTACTGGCAGACAGTTGCAAAGCCGGCTGGAGCATCATTACCGCAAAAGACATCTTGAAGACCAGCTTCTGTTTCCCTTTGAATGGATACACGACATTTTCGTTTTTCAGTCTCGGACTCTATCACTTCTTCACTCAGATATGGAATTGCGTGATCCTAAATGTACATACAAGTCAATGTATTATGAAAATTGTAACTATTATTTAAATTAGGTACAAATTTAGTGTGGGCTTTGCTTTAGTAATAGTATTTAACTTGAATGTTCCTTCTTTGTTTTTATTACCTCCAATAATTTAGCCAGAAAGGGTGGTTCTTTATCACGTAAGTAGAAGAGACAGTTCCTTGGGTGATGAGCATGAAGTCCCAGTTTTAAGCAGAAAGGACCATCATTACATTTATTCGCCATGCGGAAAGGGGCAGCACAGCCGGAACAAAACTCAAATCTACACTGGGTACAAGTCAAGTGCATGCAGCCGCCCCGTGCTAGAGCAAATTTCAATCGACATCTTGGACACTCAACACAGTTCTCATTCAGGTAGTCCACAATGGACTTGGTAGCATCATCACACAACTTGACGATATTCTGATCACGATGATCATGAGTTCGGTCCCACTATATGGTCAGCCCATCGAGCAACCACCACCACAACAAAATATCACAAACGTAAGTCAACAGGTAATCAATATTAATAATATAGTAAATTACTTATTAAAAACCACCAGAGAGAAAGACGGTTTAAAACACATTTTACATAATCATAATGCTCAAAGTATTATACAGTTTTTTTTGCTTTTCAATGTACTACGTAATTACCGGCTCGAGACAAACTGCACATGTGACTGCGCTACAATCTGGACAGACCAGGCGTGTTTGTAAGGGCTCCGTGATGAATCCGGAGGAACACTATAGAGTTTTTAATAACATTATCTATATTAATACATCTTAAAATTGTAAATAATGCTAAGGCTACGTTGGCTGTACGTAAGTATTTTTCAGTATATTTTCTACATATATATATATAGGTACCTTGGAACACCATTTGAAATTAGGTGTTTTGGCGAGTGTGTAGTCTCTGAGCTTTCTTTGAAACATTTCATGATGATTGTAGTCGAGTAGATTTTTGAGCAGAATATCCAAATGGTTGAAATAATCAACTGCCACGTCCGGATCTTCGAGGAGTTGCGAGGGCTCTTTACAGAATGGACAGGTTGCATCCAAGATCCCGTGATCCCGGATTTGAACCATAAAATAGTCCCTTGCACAGGTTTTACAACACCAATGAGTACAGCGGAGCATTGAAATCATCTGTAATCATTGTTATTAGTACGATCATAGTAAATACGGATGTGCAGTAATGATGTATGCTTCAATTTATTATAATTCTGTTTTTTAATTTAGACAGTCAGTGGAAATTAATGGCGGAACTATTTACCTGTGTGGCACTAAATTTCCCAGCACATAGTAAGCACTCTTGCTGTAAGTAGCTAAGAGCCGAATAAATGGAGCTACACTCTTTGGCAGCGTGGCAAGAGTCCTCCTCTGTGAATTTCATATCCATGAGTTGTACGGCCAATTCAGCGTGTTCAAAGCTCTCCGTGAGTCCAGCATCCATGAGACGCTTTACTTCTGGCTGCCAATTACAAATCAAATAACAAAATGAAATTTCGAATCCATTGCTATTAAATTAAAGCCTTAAAAGTTTTATGAGCATTTATATTATATTTCCTTCCAGGATGAATATGCCACCCTTACCTTGACTTCCTTGACAGGTTTGGGGACGACAGGCTCCGGAGCTGGTACTGGCTTCGTTTCCGCTTTCACCTAAAAAATTAAATTACAACACTAAAAATCTGACGTTGAGCGTGTGGGAGTATATTTGAAATCTAATTAAATCACGGCGCATTTTATATTCATTTTTATAGGGTCGTATTTCCTAGTGTTCATAACATATAGGAATAGGAAGCCAATCAAGTCTATCGTTCGTCTTACTTCAGCAACAGCGGCAGGAACGACTACTTGTTGAATTATCTCTTCCTGCTCCATGGACTCGATCTCTAAGAGTTGGGACGGCTCGATTTTTTCATAGATTTCTTCAAGAAGGTCATCTGGATCCATGTCACTGTGTGTCCCGAGACTGCCGCCACTTCCATCACTGGACTCAATCGATAAATCCGCATCTTCGTCATCCCCAATGCTCGTCTCGTCCTCCATGCTCTCCTCGTCCACGTCCTCCTCTTCCGGAGCAATGGCTCTTCGCAAATACTCCGTCAAACTTAAATTATCTCCATTGTCCACTTCCTCGTAAATTGAGGCATCCACATCCCCGTCCCCCTCCAGCTCAGCCTCCACCGAATCTACGGACTCCACGGATGCTTGCGCCTGTAAAACTTGGGACCTCCCATTGTTTCCAAGCCCATTGTTTAGTTTCTTTGGCTCTGAAATACTTCTCAGCTCAATATTTTTCCCTTCCATCGGATTTATTTCCTGCAGCTTAGAAGTTCCTACCGGATTTGAAGTTGATTTGGTAGTCACTAGGCCCACTAGACTTGGACTAGTACCCTCAAAGTTTTCAAGTAATACTTTCTCTTGGGCAACTGGAACATACGCTGGCTCTGAAGTTGGCTTTGGTGTCGGCTGGAGCTGCTGGTTGTCTGTGGCTGGAGTCGCCGCCGCCGCCGCTGTCATTGCACCGGAAACAGCTGAGCTCGTGGCTAAAAGTTCCTTATTTTTCTCAACCTCGGCTTCTTTCATTATTTTAATTCTTTGTTGCTCCAAGAGTTCCAGGACAGCCTCCATACTAAAATGAAGTTTATTCTCAACCACCTTCTCCACTTGTTCCGGGGCAGTGGAAGACTTTCCTGGGAGGTTCGTAGGCCCAGCAGCTGGTACAGGATCTACCTTTTTACTTGGCCCTGCTACACTTGCAATTAATATTGCAGGATCCACTTCATTTTTAGAGGGGGGCTGAAACTGGGTGACTGGAGCATAGACGGAATCCTCCGTTGGGTCTTCCATCTCTATTTTGGTGTCGACAGAGATCTGGGCTGGTGGAGGCTGTGGGGCATTTCGACTGATTTGGAAATGTTGTAAGAAGTCACTCACAAAAGCCTCGGATTCCTCCTGGTCTGAGGAAGAGCCCACATCCTCCTTTGCTTCCGTTTCCCCGGAAAGATTCTCATCGATTGTGATGGCTATCATCCCCTCTCCTTCCGTCGCATCCATAAAATTCTCGTCTAAAATCAAATCAATTTCTTTCTACTTATATACAGCTGTAAATCGTGACGTAAAGGTGACAAATGGTAAAAATATCCAAAGGCATGGGTATTACTCTTCTAGTAGTGCCCAAAATTGTAATTGTGAATAGTATTTTTTAAAACTTTACAATTCACAATCCAGATTGTGATTCTGAATACAATTACAGCCCTACTTAGAACTTGTAGTATCGTAAACTACAGTACTTGTAGTACAGCATACAATTGTATTTTTTTAAACGCACAGCGACTTTTAAAGGTTTTCGAACAGAGCTAAACGACGTTTTATGCTTTTCAAAAAGAGCAAAGCGGATTTTGAACTTCTTCAAAGGTAGTGGAAAATGCAATTGTAGTTGTATTGTAATAGTATTGTGAAAATCTTGTTTTGCCTCAATTTTACAGCAAAATCACAATTAGTTTTAAAGCTCTATCCTCTACTAGTCAATTTGATTGGCATCTTTTAAATACATGTAAGTAAATAGCAAGCACACTTTGCAGGATTTAAAAAACTTTACATGGATTTTAAAAGCTAGCAAAAAAACTCCTTTTGCAACTTTTTAAAACGATAAATATTGCATGATTTCTCGTTTCCCTGCTTCTCGATGTAACCCCGCCATTACAGATAGCCTAAATTGGATACCATTTAGCATCTTAAACCGAAATACATCATTACATTGACTCTGCTGTCTATAAAGTTTCTTGTTCAAAGAGACTTAAAAACCCGGGACAAACCTTCTGAGCTGGATCGAATGTAATCCGGACGGCTCCTTTCTGGAGGGCTTTGTGCTCCTTGAACATTCGTCCTTTCATCCACTTGACCCACTACTGCAGGGACGTTCGCTTCCGCTGCTTCCGTTCTAGGCGTGGGATTAACTTCCTCGTAGAGTTTTGAGCTGTCAACCTCAATCTCGGTGAGTAGTTGCGTCGGCTGTTGCTTCTGTTGTTTTCCACCGTCACTGCTCCCGGGGTCGGAGGTGGGAGTTGATCTCGAGGCACTGCTGGAGGTGGACGGTGACGAATGTCGTTGTGGTGGAGCAGCCTCATTATCCAGTCCTATCGGTGGACCCCATATTTGCATGAGAAATGGCTTCAGCTGAGCCTTTGACAGCTCCACATAAGCCGAGTCTAATTTCCCATGATTGGCTGTGAGAGATGTGAGAATGTCTTCTCGAAGGAAATTTCCACGTGCTTGTAATTCTAAAAACTGAAAACAACCGCAGCCGTCATTATGTGTGGAGCCTTTCAAGTAGTACGTCATCGGATTTAGATTGAGAGGGGTCTTAGAAAACAGGATCAGTAATAAGTACGGATATTTATAGGTAAATAATGTAATTGGAAAACCTGGTAGGTATTTACATTTTCAAAAGAGGCATCTTTGCAAGAATGACAAAATGCGATATTTACATTTCGGAAAAACATTTTTTTAAAATGAAGATTCGTAAATAATAATTTATTATGAAATTTACTTTTTTCCGTCGCTGCTCCACGCATTCCGTGACGGCCACCCAAACATTTCCCCTGTGTTGGCGGAGGGCCTCCTTGGCTTCTGCCGTCGAGATAGTTCCCACCTCATTCCTCTCATCACCTTTCTCTCGCCCGTATTTAGTGGCCAAAGTCTGCACCGTCTCCACCATATTGCTCCAGTTGTCCTAACATTAAATATACAAAGACTAACATTATCCTAATTACCTGTGCTGTGATAGTACACAAAGAGAGGGTATGTAGCTCTGCACCAGCAGTCATCATCCTTCCCGCATAATTTATACAACATCATTAAATTAAACATTTCAGCTGGACTGGGATCGAGTCTAAAAATATATCTCTATACTCTTTCATCTCGTCTCGTCTAATTAGTCAATGCCAGGATGAAGTAGCGTGTATATGTATTTATAAAGATGTGGGTCTCGTAGTAGTAATTATGAAGGTAAAGATAAATCTCGAGTCGCTCATAATATTTTGCCAAATGCCTTTTAGTTTCAGCTTTTACTGAGACGGATGATAGTATGTATGAGTGAGATGAGAGAATTATTACATTTAATGACGAGGACATTAAAATCCTTTCTAATCAATGAGTGCCACAGAAACGATGCCCGTGGCGAGATCACAGGGACCCCACAAATATTACGTCCTACATGATTTGGGTAAGATAAAAGGGACCGTTTTTAAATGAAGTTTTTTCTAAAAGGATAGGTACATACAGCATAGTAGACTTATCGCAGAAAAGTGCCAAATGATTTTATCGTTTGCCTTTTAGAAAAGGCATGTACGTTTTTAAAAGATGTAAAACACTTAAAATACTTTGATGTCAGTTTGCAAAAAAAAACAGGCACATTTGCTACTTTGCTTTTTGCTGTAATATTTTTAAAGCCCCTACTCTGTCTGGATAGCTTATATCCTTCCATTGTGCTCGTATAAATACATATAAATTATTGTATATATATATATTATATATCATAGCATGTACTATACTTGTTGGTTGTATGTATGTCGCTTTGTTAGTGGCTATGTTATGTAAGTTAGGCCTTCACCCTTAAACTATATCAGTAGACTGCAGATATTTATTAGCACGGAATTATGCTGTGCCAGCTTCATGAGAAATTCCAGCTCATCAAAATCCGGTATAAAGAGTAGTAAAAGGGATTCGAATCAAACCAAAGCCAGCTATTTAAATACACTATAGTATATTCTCTATCGGTAGTATATAAGTATTTTATGCCTACTATAAAATACCATATCTACAGCCACGACGAATGGGAATGAATGCTATTACATCGTTTAGTACACGTCCTTGAACTTTGGCATATCAGTAATGTTCCCTGCCCTTCCTTCATGGTCCACTACCCACGGTTTCAAACACTCAAAATAAACATGCAATAATGTCGGCATTTAAATCCTCTTTGTCACATTAACTGCCATGTAATTAAATTGCTGTAAATAGAGCCAAGCGACTTTGTTTAGGGACTATACATTGTATCACCCTGTATGTAGGATGTGCATCACTTCAATTCTAATAAATCCTTCTATTAATGTCCACTTTGACGTCGAGAAGATAATTAAATAGTATTGACTTGAGTAGTCAAAAATAATCCCTGACTTCTATTCTCAAGTAATGTCAAAAATATGCATTTCAATTATTTTCATTTAGAAATTTGAAGCTTAAGGATTACCTGGAGCCATTTGATGGGATTTCGTTCTCCACACATTCGAAGTGCAACTTGTACGTCTTCTGGCGTGAAACCGGATTCAACAGCTTCCTGCAATTCAAATCAGTATGAAGGCATTAGAACTATAATTCATTTTGCATATTTAATCTCAGGACTTCAGCTGTAGCAAATTTCCTATCTAAATATTGGGGTGCTCTTTACTGTATTTAAAGGTACAAAATGTCCAATTAAAAGCTTTTAAAACAGCGCAAAAGGTTAGATTAATTATTTTTTTTTAAACTCCAACTAAAAGTGCTTCAGTCATTTAGTCGTATATGAGTATATCAGCAGGCAGGTATACGTATGTGTATGTTTCGAAAGTGGAAAATGCCACTTTTTTCCCCTTGATCTGAAGCCAGAAACTGCGTCACTCTGAATTACAGGATGTACGTCATTTTTCTTACTAAACTACGACATGTAATCAATTACTTTAAGAAGTCGTGCCAACTCAAATTCTTGATTTCTCGAGGAATCTTTCCGTCTTCGATTGACAAGATCCTCAATGGATGCAAAATAATCGGCTGGAGTTGGGAAACGATCCCATGATGGTGGCGGATAGGCACGGAAATCTTGATAAAATCTTCCCCTTGGCGGACTTGCATCTCTTGATGGTGGCCCAGATAGTGGTAGACTCTATCAATCAATAGAACGGACTGTAGACGTAGGTAGGTACTTATTGTATAGATTTTTAGAAGAAGTGGAGCACATTTTATACATTTGTATAACAGCCATCCCACACGTCAGTGGAGATAATGAACGACTTGCCACTTAATGGTAATGGTCAATGGTATTAGGCCAAGTGCTTGAACTAGTTTGAGATAAGAGGCTACAAGTACAAGGCATCATTACATACATGGAACGTGAGATTATAAATAATTAATAAAATTGACAAATAAAAATATAAATACAAATTCTAAATCTTGTCTTCTCAATAAGATCGACTGTCGACAGCACATAGCATCATCATGTCAACATTTATGGATGCGGTGTCTAATCCTAATCATACTACCTCATTTAATTCCAGCGAATCAAAGGATTTGTCAGATAAAATAGATAAAAGGACCCAACTTAAGAAAAACTGTTGACGTCTATTAAAATTAAGTATGTAGATGTCTTCCCTCGTCGAGGGAAAAAAATTATTTGCAGTTTATTTTTATACATATTTGACATTGAAAAACTGAAACCAAATCTATCCAGCCCCGACCTTTTTTTTATATTTTTCCCCCTTTACTAGTAATTACTACTCTTTTAGATTAAAATGGACAGACATTCCAATTAGAGATTATGCTTGAGTTATTAATTACTCGAGGCACCATCGAGGGATAACGAGAGGCGAGGTTATCATCAATATATGAAATATACTATGGGGACTCCCAACTCTCAGTTGGCAGAGTGTCGGAACGATTGAAGGGATTTAATTATCTATCCCCACTAATCTACCGACTATGCTCCCACCACACTGAATGCCTTGTTTCAGAGAGTGATAAGATTTGACAAAATAACTAATTACAATTTATTTCCTATAAGCCTCTGACTTAAAACGAGAGAAAAAATGTGCAAATCTGCCAAGAATTTAGTAAGATTTCGCGAACATAAATCATATATTGTGTAACTAGGATTATCTCCTTCCTGAAGAAGCAATACAGCACAAATCCAACACGCTTTTTTTTAAAAGTGGCGCGTATCCGAAAATTCCGTGAAGAACAGGGGCGGCGCATATGATGGGTTGCTTTGGGAAATGGTGCAAAATTATCTACTTAGTTTAAAACATTCAGAATGCCCTATTTAGTTACTATTTTAATGCATGCAAAATGTCCTATTTAGTTTTTTAAATCATTAAATGTTCTGTTTAGTTGCTTTGAATCATGCAAAATGTATCGTGTTTAACTTTTTTAAAAGAAATTGCAGGCTGATGCATACAAGTACCCTCTACCAAAGCCTATCTGAAGCGCATTATGGTACCAAAAAGTAAATCTTATTCTAATATTCTGAAACACATCATTACAGTGCATTCAACTGCATCAGGATGATGCATTACATGCGTTTCAAACGATTTCTGGTAGAATGTAAGTAGGTACGTGTGTTTTGGCTCTTAACCGTGAGCCCACACTACTTGACGTCCAAAGACTGTTTGAAATGCTTCCTTTTTATTCTTAAGCAATCATCTCGATGCATGTGTAAGCTATAAATTTAATACATCGTTCCAGTCCACCTTACCCTAGTATCACTGGCGAGAGAATGGCGGCTTGAGGATCTGTACAGATGACGTCCCTCATTGGCCTCCATCCACGGGTCACCGCTAACCGCCGAGGTTAAATGAGTTGACATACTTCGCTTTAACTTTGATTGCTGTTGAGCCCGGCGTGTGTAGCGAAGCTCCTTATCTGACATTTCTTTCAATGTCCGCACAGTGGATGAAACTCCGGCTTCCTGATCCAGCAAGTCAATGGCTGCCACTAGTGAGCTTTTCGATGTGGACTTTAATTCCAATTTCCCAGCTGGGAGCTCTTCATATGTCTATCACAAGGCAATCATTCCATTCGTGTATTTATTTTGTTTTTATAAATATGCAAATTCAGCAGTTTTTTATCCTCAAATTATAAGTAAATTATTATACTACTTAAATGATAATTAATGCACACTTGAATGTGATAATGACTTTGAGACTTACTTGCGTGGAAATACTTTGTGGTGGCGGGGAAGTTCCTTGGGATGTTTTCATTTTAGAAATGACTTCAGCAACGCTCCCAGCACTCGGCACTATCGTCGAAATATCTTGCATTGACGTGGACGTGGATGTTGATGTTCCGGTGGCTGCACTGTTCGTGGTGGCGGCGGTAGTTGAAGTGCCGGTTGAAGTAGAAGTCCCTGCCGATTTCCCTTTGGTGGACGCACTGGACTCAACACTGGACATTTTCTTCAAAGCCGGCTTAATTGCCTTGAATGGACTGCTGCTGCCCTCGGACTGGGAGGATGACTTGTTGTTGTGTCCATTGTAATCTCGCTCAGAGTCGGAGCGCAGAGTTGATGAGGTCGAGGATGTTTTTGTAGCTACACTTTCTTTTTTGGATCCGAAAGCGGATTTGCCCGATGCTGGCGGCGAAGAGCCCACACCGGTTGACACTTGCTTCTTCGCCGTCGTGTCCTTGTCCAGGTTCCGGTGGTCCCTTTTAATAGGTGTAGCATTGGTAGCCATTGTGGTGGCAATCGTGAGCGTTTGCAAGGGGACACTTCCATAGACTTCTTCGTTGCTACTCGTGAGGGGTGTTTTGGTTCGACTACTCACATTTTTCTTGATGTGACGGAAATCCCGGTCACGGTCACGGTGGTCACGATGGTTTACAACGACCGGGACCGGAACCGGTGATAGAATCACTTCTTCCTCCTCATTGTCGTCCTCTTCTTCTTCTTCTTCATTTTCCTCGTCCTCTTCGTCCTCGTCCTCAGAAGCGTCTGACTGCTGGGAGTCGGATTCGGAATTGGAGTCCGTGTCACCGGGATGCTCGTCATCGTCACTGCCATCACTGCCGGAGACATCCTCGTCCTCATCCGCCATTTTAATGATTTGCTTCTCCAGCCGCGCACTCGTTTTGTTCTCCTTGTCATTCCTGGAGAAGCTGAGGACGGAGTGGACGATGGGGACGTTGCTGGACTTTTTCCCTGAGGATTTTTTGGAGCCACTTTTGGCTGGATTGGTGCTCCTACTGCTGTCCCGGGAGTTATTAATGCTACTGTTATTACTATTATTGTTGCGGGCGTTGGCCGCTTTTGTCTTGGATTGGGATTGGGATGCGGCAGATTGGGCTGCGGTCGTCAATGGAGACGGGCTACTAATTGGAGACTTGACCCTTTCCTGTTGCTCTAGTTTACTCTGAATGAGCGCATTAGTTTTACAGCAGGCACTACAGATGTGACTTTCCACGGAATTTATGAGTGTGCACCACTCACAAGTCCAGTAGCCATCCACGGTTAAAGCCCCCCCACCACTGACGCTTCCACTTCGACTTCCCCTGTCCCGTGACCGATCCCTTGGGTTGTTCGACTCCCGGGCCATGCTCTCCCTCCGTTGCATGTCAAACTGAAACAATTCCCGCTCCTGCCGAATCCGCGCAGAGGGGGACATGGAGCGCTCCCGCCCACTATTCAACATGTGGAATTCATCAGAGTCTAAAAAATGATTCCGATTCATGGGGTGATGATGCTGCTGTCCTTGACCTCTGAGATTCTGGCTTTGATTTGGGGTCATCTGCATTTGCATCTGCATTTGATTGCCGTAGGGCGGGGGGACGTTCATGTTCCCCAACTGCCTCGTCTCACTCCCCCGCCGACCCGCCCCAATCATCTCCAACTCCCGCTCACTGGAAGTCATGGACTGGTTGTGTCGCATCGTTTGAGACCAGGGGTTGAAATTCAACATGGGCTGGTGACCTCGGTCCCCAGAGGTCATACTTGATGTTGAGGGCGTTCGCTTCATTTGACCGCCTGGGTAGCCCAAGGGTCCATTACTGCCCGGGTAGAACATCATGTGTTGCTGTTGGTGAGGATGCTGTTGCTGCTGCTGCTGCTGTTGGAATCCGGTAGGGAAGGGTGACATCCAGGGTGACGCCATGCCCATTTGTGGATCATCAAAGTCCATGTCATTGGGGAGTTGATTGAGATTGAAGGCGGATGCGGAGTGGATGGAGTGATGAGCTCGGTTGTTGTGACTGCCGTGTTGGAGGTGGTGGGAGGGGGAGGGTGGGATTTCTCTTGGTGGGATGGGTGGGGGCGGAGGGCGGACGGGGCCGCAAACGATGGGCTTCTTGGGTTTCCTTTGGAGCGTTGCAATGTGTGAGATGTTGGAGGAGCTGTTGAAGCGGTTGAGCTGATGCGTAGACACACTCTGTGCTCGAGGTCTCATCGTGTCCGAGCCACTAAATTGCCGTCCATTGAAGTCATCCCAGGGAGACTGAAGGATGTCGTCACGGCTCATAAGCTGAAAATAATTGGGATTAACACGCACATAAGTTAAAGCAGCAGAGCTCAAGAAAGAATGCGGAGCACACTACTACATGCTACAGACAAACACTCATTTAATTATAGCAGAAACTATTCAAAATGTAAACTTAATTATCATTAATGACTACGAATTTAATGGGCCGCATACATTTCTCCTTTGACCTGCCATCTCAAGCGCTGTCAAAGGACCGTTTCTATTGAGATGGGACTGGGATGCGGCTGTGGGATGATGTGAGTTCTGGAAATGTGACTGATTCATTAATTGATGTTGCTGTCCTAATCCAGATCCCGAATTGTGTCTCTGTCTCCCATCCATCAGTGCACTTCGGTTCAAATCTGCTTGACACAACAGCAACGGCAACAACAACAACAACAAATAAACAAGCTAATCAGTGTGAGTCGTATTTTTTGCATTCCTTGTCTAATTGTGTGTTATTACAGTTACACTCGTAGTTATCTATGCACTTTAATTGAGCTTTGTGTCTATACCTGCTTTGGGTGGAAGGGGTGGGGCAGGCTTGGGTGGTGGAGGGAGAGGTCTTTGTTCCATGCCATTTGAAAATTGTCGCTTGAGACTTCCCATTGGATCAAAGAAAACTTTTCGCATGAGCGTCGGTGAGTTGGTGGCAGAACGAATTCCAAATTTCTTAATTCTTCTGGGTGGAGGAATGGGCGCATCTGGGACGTTACTGGCTGGCGGCGTCATTGTTTTCGGCGGTAATGGTGGTCGATTTTCCACCGTTGGCAGTATCTGATGAACAAATATTTTTTTACAAAAAATGGTTGCACAATGTTTTTAAATAGAAAATAATTAATCACTCAAACAGCATCCTTGGTACAGTTCTGATAGATATCGGATGCACAACTATGTAGAAATATATCGGTTTTGGTATCAGCTCGAGGTCGAAGGACGTAAATAGTAAATAGACAAAGTGGATGGATGACAATGCCAAGTTTTATTTTTATTTTCAAAGTTTTATTTTACTGTTAGTATGTATACACTTACCTGTCTGACGTGATTGTGTCTCTTGGGGTGTCTATGGTACATGTCATTGCAGGAGCCACAAAATATTTGATTATTACACAATTCACAGCGCACCACTGGATTCGTATTTCCACATAAACTGCAAGTTCGCTTTGTTGCTAAAAATATAGAAGAGCCTAATTTGTAGTCAAACCAATGCCATTCAAATTTATTGTAGAATTGTAGACTAAATACTAAATATTGACGCAGATCCGTCTACCTGTAGGCTTCTTAAGGTTAGTGTTGGTGTAGCGAGGGATGTGGTCAATTTCTTCATACTCTGATTCCTCTTGAGGGGGCGGCACATTTGGCGGGGGCGGTGGCGGCGTCGGTGGCTGTACGTCACTTGGCCGTCTCGCTCCATCCCGTATCTTTCAACCAATTTCCCAATTAATTCATTTAAAACAAAATCAAATTTTAAAATCAAATTACCTACCTGTGCCTTGCAATGGGCTATGTCTATGAGTAAATCGGCAACCACCTTGTAGCCATCAACAAGCTAGAGTATAGCAATCAAATTAGCTTAGTTATTAATTTTATTTGTTTGTCTATTGTCTTACCAATGAAGCTGAGAACCAGCTGGGCATTTGTCGTCCGCCCACCTGAATTCTCGAAGTAATTGGATTCTGTCTCATTCTCCACTTTTCAAATTCCTTAAAATAAACCAAAAAATCAATTGTAAAAAATACCTAGGTATCTATATACCTTTACAGCAAACCACCCATCGTATAAAATTTACAAAAGGGCAAAAAACACAACAAATATTTCCAAAACGTCTACAACCAATAAAGCCGGTAGAATATAAACAAAATAAAAAGGACGTATAATACATGTAGATAAGCACTAGCCGTGGTAATGTAGTAAGTGTAATAAGTAATTAAAAAAATTATGAATTACTGTGTTTAATGTACATTTAGAAACATGTCGAGGAACAATTACAATAATATGAACAATAAAAGTAAAATTGAAAAGAAATCAAATAAAAATAATAAAATTAAAAAAAAGCACTGATAACGACAATTTTGATGAGTCCCAGAGTCTACATTGAAAAATCCAATAAAATAAAATAAAATGACTATAAAGGCACACGGTGACTGTCTCTCTTTCTCCTGGCCTATGCCAGCAAAGTGGAGGATCGAGGAGGAACTTCTCCCAACGACTCTTGAAATAAAAAGTTGGTAGAACAACAAAGCGCGGAGAGTTCACTGGCGGTGCAGGTACGACGTTAGGAAAGATATGGAAGTAATTAAAAATAAATAATAAAAAAAAACGTCCAACCATTTACTTACAATGATAGTCCTCTCCTCTATCCAAAGCAAAGGGAAGAGACGAAGAAGACGACTGTCGTAAGATTAGTAAAAATATAAATATACAATTTCCACTGGTGATATTTCCTATCCGGATTTCCCTAGTCAACTCCGTCTGTGTATATCCGAATCCGAATACCTTACATTAAAAGTAAAACTGTAAACTTCCGACTTGATCTCATGTCTCCTTTGGTGTGTGTGGCTGGCTGTCTGTCTGTGTGTCTGCCTGTCGGTCCGTGGGTCGGTGGGTCTATTCTATAATTTCTGTATATGCTTGTCTTGGCTTGGTTTGTTGTAATCTAATGAGCTTCTTTAAGTTCGTTGTACTTTTTCAACAACTCTCTCTCTCTCTCTCTCTCTCTCGGGTTTCTCTCTCTCCACCAGGGTATCCACTCCGACTTATGTAGATTAGAGGAACCAGTTAACCAGTA